>JBBMEG010000022.1:2034133-2047954 GCA_037832605.1 Cyclanthera cordifolia | reverse complement strand
CCTTTCTTTCTCACGTGAGTCACTACCACGAGCCTTCCCTTAAGGAATATACCCTCGTTGAACAACTACCCTACATAGAATCCTTCACATTAGTATGATACCGTCCAATTTCAACATAAATACTCACGACTTTGTTTTTTATTATCATTCAAGATGTATGTGATCTAGATCTAATTTAAACTCCCCCTTTCTTTCCCAGATTGACATTTGTTTGCAGGCTATCAAAATTCTGAACAAAGGAATAACAGTGTATCAAAGATGAGATACTAAAAACAGATTTACTCATTAACAAGGACAAAGGTAAAGAGAGAGAGAGAGAGAGAGAGAGAGAGAGAGGAAGCAAACAAGAGAGATAGGCAAGAGGAAGATATTGGTCAGCAGATCAGGTTCATGAGATTGCCATGGATACTGTTTTCAGTTATTTCTTTTGCTGAATCAGCTACAAAATTCCAACCTCACCAACCATCATGGATTACTTTCATGGTCAAAAAAAGGTTCTTGAAAACTATCGGGGTGTTTGGTACGATAATTATTATTAATCATTACTTTTAAATATCCAAAATAAATTTTCATTCTAAATATTCTTAAAAATTATATCTAAATTAGTTTTTTTACTACAATCATTACTAATCGTTACTTCTTGATACTCAAAATAAATTCTCATTCTAAACATTAATTTTAAATACTCTTAACAACCACACACAAACAAGCTTTTGACTGCAATTATTACTTGTAAATACGCAGAATAAATCTCTATACTAAATATTCTTAAAATCTCAATCCAAACATCTCTGATGACTTTAATCCACGACCATCTTCTATCTAAGAAATAAACAAAATTTCATAACATCTAAATATTATAAGATTAGATAATATGTCCAACAAAAATAATCGAGTTATTGCGGTTAAAAAGTACTTTCACTTTGGCATACCATGCCTATTTCCTAGGCATTTTTGGTACATCAAAAGCTACTCTAATTGTTCAATAGGGTACAACTTCAACTTCTGCACCCATGTTTTTTTTTGGGTACATCTAACATTGGCTTAGTGATTCACAAGCAAACTTGGTATGAAAAAAAAAAGAGCTTTTGAACTGTGGGGAGTGAATACCATGGAGAAATTTGGATATGAAAGAAAAATCAAAAGGAAAGATGACTATTCTTTGAAAGTGTGATGTATCTTAGCTAAATCAAGTGACCAAAGGCTCAATTTTCAAAGGAAGCTTCTAATTCAAATGTATATAACTGTTTTCTACACTTTCTTTCTTTGCACACAGTTTGTTTGATGATTGACCGTTAAATTACGTTTGTTTTTGTGTGAAAAACGAGAATTTCACGTCAAACATATCAGTAAACTCTTACTAATATCAATCTCTAAACGAGTAATTAGTTATTCTACTACTAATAATATTAATCTACAAATAAGTATTTAATTATTCTAATTACTATTAACTCCTTAATTTCTCTTCATTCTATTATTTTCTTAAATAAAACTGTTCACACCATGATATTGTTAATGTAAATAAAAAAATAGATCTTATTTTTCAAACATGCTCTCGTAGCTCAGTTGGTTAGAGCACCCGTTTAGTAAGCGGGAGGTCTTGAGTTCGACTCTCAACGAGAGCATAAATTCTTTTAGATTTTTTTTTGTAACCTTCTTTCTCTTCGTCAACAAAAACCCCGCGTGATATGAAATATCGCACGCGAGGGTTTATCGAAATTTCTCGTCACACTTCTGTAAATTTCACTTCAATTCTTTAAACCCTAATACCTGCAAGATGACCGGAAAAGGTCCCGGACTCTTCTCCGATATCGGCAAGAAAGCTAGAGGTAGAAATTTACTCTCCATTTCTCTTCCTTTTCTAACTCTTCATCTAATTGGGTTCTTGAATTAGCTTTATCGCCAGCATATTAGATACTCTTCGCTGATTTGCAGACTTGCTTTTCAAGGACTATAGCAATGACCAGAAGTTTACCGTCGCCTCATTTTCCGACATTGGACTGGTATTCACCGCATTCACATAATCTTTTTTTTTTTTTCTTTTCTATTCTTGACCTGGTTCGCTTTTGATTTAGTATTGTCTACAATTTGCACTCGCGCCTGTTTGCATAAACTTTGGAGTTTATATAACCATATGATGTTTTGTTAATAATCCTTCTTATGGTTTTGTTTGGGTGTTTTTGGGTGCGTTTGCTGTCCTGTTTTTATCTGCTTGAAGATTAGACGAGTTCTTTAATCGAATGCTATGATATCTTTGACTGATGCATGCCGCGTTTCTGGTGGGTTATGGATGAAAGTGTTTATATAGTTATAAATTTAAAAATACTCATGTTTATCTATTACTTTGGGAATAGACCTTTTTAAAATTGTATACAAGGCATAGAAATGGTAAATCTCAACTAGCCCTGGTTTTTTTAAATGTTTAGAATCTTTAAACATGGTTAAAACCTAGGTTTATTTGTGTGCAAGAATTGGCTACTGGGTCTTCCTCGAAATTATATATTCGATCAGGAAAGCTGATTTATTTACTAAGATTGTTGGCTGTATGACAACTTGTTGTAATATTGACAAGCATCTATGTAAAGCCTTGCCATTCGATTGGGTGTCTATGTTGGCCTAAATTTTATTTGGGACTCCCTATCTTGGGTTAAGTGTTGTATCGCACCGTTGTTGCTTGGAGGGTTAGAGTGCTTCTACATGGTTCATGCATCTGCAATTTTCCCTTTAACTCCTTGTTCTACCGCATTACTTGTTCTTTTTTTCGTCCTTTAGTACATACTTATTTTGTCTTGAAATGTATTAAAGTTTTTTTCTTTTGGGTTAGGGCCTTAATTCGACTGTGGTCAAGAGAGGAGGTCTCTACACCGGGGATGTGACAGCACAATACAAGCATAGAAATGCTGTTCTTGATTTCAAAGTTGACGCAGAATCAAATGTAGTTGATCTCCGTCTTTATTTTCTTATGAGTTATGCATTTATTTTTTAAATTCTCTAACACTGCATCATTCATGCAGGTCTCGTCACTCCTCACAGTTACGGATATTCTGCCATCCACGAACGTCATTGCTTCATTGAGGCTCCCAGATTACAACTCTGGCAAGGTATGTTTTCGAAGTAGACTTGAGATCAACTATATTTACTATTTTCCAGATAAATTGCAACTAGACAACATTTGAGATTTAATATCTGCAAATTCATTTGTTATACAGGTTGATGTTCAATATTTCCATGAGCACGCTACATTTTCTACAGCCTTAACTTTGAACAAGTCCCCTTCAGTAGATATTTCAGCAACCCTTGGGACACCTCACATTTCTTTTGGAGCGGAAGCTAGTTATTTAACAAATTCTGGTCGTTTTGCAAAATATAATGCTGGGGTGAGTGTGACGAAGGCAGAGTCCAGTGTATCGGCAATATTGTAAGTGCTTGTTCAAGGGCTGTTCAATGAGATTTTTTCTAAAGTTAGTTGATTTCTAGATGCACATATTTTATTTTATTGTATTATGTCTAACAAGAAAATGATGGTTAGCGTGATTGACTTTTGTGTATGCATCGTATTTTATTTTGATAATTTGGACCGTCTGGGTGTATTCATGATTTGAATTATCAAGACTTGGCATGTGAAACATCATCGAGTTGAGGTAAGCCTCTTAATTGTTTGTTAATTTCTCTATTACAGGGCAGATAAAGGAGACTCGCTAAGAGTCGCATACTTGCACCTTTTCGAACAGCTGAATGGGGGAGCTGCTGTGGGAGAAATCAGCAGAAAGTTTTCTACCAATGATAATACACTAACAGTTGGATGTTCATACGTGGTTGACTCACAAACAGTAGTGAAAGCAAAACTTAACAACCATGGCAATCTCGGGGTTCTTTTGCAGCACCAGCTGACACCAAAGTCTTTCCTTACTATATCTGGGGCCTTTGACACCAATGCTTTGGCAAATTATCCCAGGTTTGGGATGACTCTATTTTTGAAGCCATGAAATATCATAAGAATAAGACAAAGGTGAATCTCAAACATTAGTAAGTCATATATTTGTGCTGTCTTTCAGAATATTAAACATCTTCAGTAGTCATAAGATTCTTTACTCTCATTTCTTCATTTTCCTGCTGTGCAATAGTTAGATGGATTCTTGAAAGTTTGAGAAATTTCCCTTTCCACACATTCATGAGTGGAGAAACAAGATAGAGTGGAATTTTAAATGTAATTCATTTTAGAATTTGTTAAAGGTAATTTTCACTGAAGAACGCTGTACTCACTACAGATGTAACTGATGCAACTTTATTTCTTGTCTATTGACTCGATCCTCGACTTTACACTACCTTTCTGTCCTCGTGAATGTGCTGTTCTGAGATTATACTATAGGATGCTTTGAAAAAAAGGACCCTCTGGCTCTAGATACAATCAATGTTTTAAAAAGCTCAACGCAAGCTTGGGTACAAGTTACACTTATCGCCACCTCACCTCAATTAAGCGAGGCACTAGCCTTGTGCGCATTTAGTTCTTATGTTTTTTCATTTTAAAAGTTGTTTTTTAAAACCATAATCTAGATGTAAGGTGCAAGTGCAACTATGGTGCCTCTTCTCGTTTAGGCGAATACCTGAAGTTGTAATAACTTAATTCTTCAATTCAGGAAGACAACATTCTTTTTTTTTTCTTTCTTCCACTACTCATATTCTCTCACTTCTCTAGTCTCATATTCTATAGCTTTTCATTCATATCATAGCTCGGGAATTTTGCATAGCGTATATATTCTTGATCAAAATATTACTTCTTTCATGAAATGAATGCATGTTTATATATTATTCTTCAATAAAATTTCGTTTCTTTACATTAAACGTTTGAATTGTGTTTTTATATAATGGTTCTTGAGTAAAAAGAATCTGGGCTTTTGGTGTGCCTCGTTCCTTGAACTTTAGACTGCTATTGTGTTGTGCCTTAGTAGTGCTTCTAGAACTTGTCAAAACTCTAATACAATATCATATTTAAGCAGCTACTTCATTATTAATCCATAATGTGCTCTCTGTGCTGAATTGAAATATGATGCACCCACTTTTTAGCCTGCTTCGGGTATGTTTGGGTGGTGGGATAAGATGAGATTTGAAAGGAAAAAGAATATCTTTTCATCGTTTTGTCTACCGGAAAAAGAAATGAATGTATTTTTTCTATTATCTCTTTCTTTCACTTTGCTTTTGTTCTTTTCTCGTCTGGCCAAACATGCACTTGGTTTTTAATCCCTTCCTTCTGATGTCCAAAGGTAGAAGTGTGTTTAATCCATACATTTTTGGAAAAAAAACTATAATTTTTGAATTCTTAAAGAAGAGATTATTATTTTTAATACTACTTATAATTTGTTGACTTTAATCATAACTTTATGAAACCTTTCCGTTGACTTTAACAAAAAAATTATATTAATTTAAGTGGATAACTGGAACTCATGACTAAATTAGCGATCTAATAATATCAATATTATTGTTTTGTCGAAATTAGAAATAGGTATTAAAAAATAGACAACTACATTATTTGCTATAAATAAGAATCTGATACTAAATTAAAATAAGTCAAAATATAAAGTTACTAGTTTTTTTTCGAGAATTTAATATTCTACAGAAAAAAAGGTTTCATACTATTTTTTTTCAGTCAGATAATATACTTAGATTTATTATTTTCTAAATTTATATACCACACAGATAATATCTCTTGAAATAGAGTTATTGTCGAAGTTTGTATTTATGAAGAAAAATAATAAGCAAAAAAAACACCACTTAATTATTTATGTTGATGCCGAAAAATGGTCGGTCTCGTAATTGCTGCAACTCATATAATGGTCGGCCGTTAGAAATATACGTCATTAAGCCGGGTATGAATACCGGCGTAACTCCTAGGGGAGTTTTGACCTCCACGGCCAATCCACTCGGATTGACCTACTCGTTGTAACTGGCGACAGCACAAGGTGCAGCGCCTCCAAACGTTGCTTGGACTCGATCGACTCTTCGGAGAGTCCTGACTTCCACGGCTAATCCACTCGAATTGACCTACTTGTTGTAACGAGCGACGCCAGGAGTTGCAACGCCTCCGAACGTTACTTGGAATCGGTCGACTCTTTGGAGAGTCACGGCCAATCCACTCGGATTGACCTACTCGTTGCCTGACCCGAGAAGGGTGAGGCTGCAAGGGCCACCCGGGGGGGTCAAGGACTTCTTTGGCCGACCCCAGAGAAATCGGACTTGCTCGGCCGACCCCCGGGGGGTCGGTACGGAGTTGGCTGGCCCTCGGTGGGGGTTGTGGCCTTCAATTGGCCGACCCCAGGGAAGTCAAAGCCTCCATTTGTCTTTCGGGTCCCAACCTCGTCAGAGTCTTTCAGAATATTTTTGGCTTACAACAATTTGAACGAGGAAACAACAATCACTTACCAACTTATTTACGCATTAAAAAGAACTTATTAATCATTTTTCAAAAAAAATAAAAAAACCTTATTCATCCAACTAATTTAATAATTAAAAAAAAATCTTTTTTAGAATAATTTAAAATTCAATCTTAAAATTTGATAACACCATAAAGCTAGGTTTCGTAAATAATGGAAGACAAATTAAACATGGGAAAGTTAGTCGTTTCATTTTATTAGACTATATGAGTACGTAATTTGATTTGTAAAATTAAATGAATTAGGTTTTTTTAGTGTAACATAGCCTAAATTCTTATTATATTTTTGAGATCATCATAGACTAAACTCTAATTTTATTAAATTATAGCATTTAAACATACTAAATTAAATTTAATGGTTTTTTTTTTTTTTTTTTTTTTTGAAATGGACTAAATTTATAAATTATTCTAAGAAATAATATTATTAACGAAAAGAAAAATAAATTACTCTAAAGAAATTAGATATTATTAACGAAAAGGGAAATAAATGATTAAAATCAGATAATTTCGGAAAATGAATCAAATCTTCGCTTATTTTGATAACGTGATTAAAATCAGGTTTGAAGAGAGAGGAAAAGAAAAAAAAAACATTCAATTCTTCTTCTTCTTCTTCTTCTTCTTCTTCAAATCAAATGAAAGATATTGAGATTACTTGTACAGTAAGTTATTATAGTGAATGAATTAGGGTTTTCTTTTGCCCAACTCCCGAATCCCTCCAATGACTTCTGCAACTTTTTCTTCTCTCCCATCCCACTCTCCTCCTTTTCCTTTTTCCCACGTCGATTCTCTCTATCCAAATCTCGAAACCTCTGAACATACTACCGACGGCGAAGATTCCGACGGCGGTGATTATTCCTCTGCCGGCGTTGTGCCGAGAAAGCCTCGGCTCTTCAATGTCAAGTACGCGCCGGAGGCGGTGGTCAATTGGTACAAGATTGCACTCGACAAGAAAACTGTTCTCAAGAAATCGGCCGTCAAAGAGGATGCGCTTGGGCATCTTTTGGCTATGGGATGGAAGATTTACTATTATCAGAAGAAAGACAAACAGGAATTACGATACAAATCCACAACCGGTAAGGTGTATATTTCTCTCAGAACCGCCTGCAAAGGCTTCATCGATGAAAACAGCGCCGCCGCCGTCGAAGTTTCCGATCATCCTCCAATCGAAAAGGAAGAATCACTTCCCCCAGTCGCGTTCTCGGAAAAACCTAAAGATTCTGCCGTCGCAGTCCCCGATCATCCCCCAATCGAAAAGAAAGAATCACTTACCCCAGTCGCATTCTCGGAAAAACCTAAAGATGTCCCGCCAGAGCCGCCGGTGCGAGATTGGGTCAAGGAGAAGCCGACGGCAGCGGCGCCGCCAGGTAAGGATACTTCACGGCGGAATTCACGGTCAGTCTTGTATTATATGATCGAACAGGGTTTAGTTACTGCGGGAGATAGAGTGTATTACAAATTAGCATCGAAGGACGATCCATTTTTGGCTAAGGGATCGATTACAAATGTAGGGCTAATTAAATGCGACTGTTGTTCTAAACTGTTGTCAATGAGCAATTTCGAGGCTCATTCAGGCAGTACAAAACGTAGGCCGGCGGCCAATATCTTCTTGGAAGATGGGCGATCCTTACTGGACTGCAAAAAGCAATTGTTTCATAATGAAAATAAGTCAAATCCCATTGATCAAAAGGTAAATAATAATGGCAATTTCAATTCTGACACTTTCTGCTTAGACCAAAATGACAATATCTGTTCCATTTGTTTATTGGGTGGTGATTTGATTCTCTGTGATATGTGCCCCGCTGCTTTTCATGGCCGTTGCCTCGGTTTTAAGGGCATCCCATTAGGAAATTGGTTCTGCCCTTCATGCTGCTGCAAAATTTGTGGCCAAGTTCCCTACACTTTTGATGGGTTTTCTTCTGATCCTCAATTTGATGCCTCTTTTATTAAATGTGTTCAATGTGAACAGAATGTTCATATTGGTTGTTTAAACTGCGTTAGAGTTCTTGAAGATAATTCAAACCAAAACATCAATACAGAAAATTGGTTTTGCACCAAAAGGTGCGAGGATGTTCATATGGGTTTGCAGAAGCTTTTATGGAAACAAATTCCAGTAGGTAAAGAAAAAGATCATCTCACATGGACATTAATGAAACATACACACACCATGGCTGATCAACACAGGAGTAAGCTCAATGTCGCTCTCGGCATATTGCACGAGAGCTTTCGACCCGTGAAGGATCCGGTCACGAAAAGGGACCTCGTAGAAGATGTTCTATTCAGCAGGAGATCGGAATGGAAACGGTTGAGCTTTGAAGGGTTCTACACTGTGGTTTTGGAGAGAAGGAAAAGAGTGACAACAGTGGCAACAGTGAGAGTTTATGGAGATGAAGTGGCTGAAGTTCCTTTCGTTGCCACTCGATTGAAACACCGCAGACAAGGATTGTGCCGCAAGTTGATGAACGAGCTCGAGCAACAGCTGATGAAGTTGGGAGTGAGGATACTGACATTACCAGCAGTTGCTGAGGCTCTCAACACATGGACTGATGGATTTGGGTTCTCGAAGATGACTGATTCTGATAGATTAGAGCTTGTTAAATACACAATGTTGGGGTTTCAACACACAGTGAGGTGCCAGAAGAGTTTAGAGAAGAGGATTCCAATTAATCTTGAATGGGAGCCAAGGAAAAGACTGAAGCAAACTGGTTTAGAGAATGAAATCAGACTGAAGCAAACTGGTTTAGAGAATGAAATCAGACTGAAGCAAACTGGTTTAGAGAATGAAATCAAACTGAAGCAAACTGGTTTAGACTATAAAATCTTTGATGACTGGAGCTCCATTTCAGATGCATTTTCTTGGTAGTGAATTGTTTTTATTCTTTTGGGGGGAAGATTAATTGATTGTTTTTTGATTGATGATTGGAAAATTGTATATTGAGACTTGCCCAGCAAAGTTATTTTTGCTACAAATGATATTAAAAGCATTGGAAGAGTGTTTAATAATTTAATTAACATCTTAATAGTATTCTACTAGTTTGTGTTTCATTTGACAGTTCTTCCAGATTAATTTATATAATTAATGTTGTTTAATTTGATGATGTTTATGAAGGAAGCAGCTTCAATTAATGATTTTGTTCTACAATGTACAAGATTAAAGAATGTTTTATTAATGGGGCAGCTTACAAAGAATATAAATATATATGTATATATATATATATATATTTATATTATATATATGTAACCATGCATGCAATGATATATTATTATTTTTAATTAGATTTTATGAATCTTGTTGAAATAACTTACTATATCTACAATTTATTCCTAACCGAAAAAAAAAGCCTACAAAATAGAAGAATTACAACGAGAAAGAGAGGATGAATATCTGTTACAAAATTAACAACATTTACCCTAAAATCTAATAGGGTAAATTATAAATTTATTGACCTATAAAATAGGTACACAAGTTCGTTATAAAATAGGTCATTTACATAATTAATTAGCTAGATTTATAAATAATTAACATGGATTATTTTTTAGATTTGATGACGGGACTAAATTTTATTTCTTCAAACCATAAGGACAAAATTTTATATTTCTCCAAATCATAGGGACTAAACTCTAACTTTCATGAAATCATAGGGACTAAATTTACAATTTACTCAATCTATTATCCTTAATTAACAACTCTAGATGTAATCTAATCTTCGATCATGAATTAACAAATAAGTTGAAAAATAATGTAAAATAGAGAAATTGCAAAAAGATTAAAGACGGATGAAATTTATGTAAGTATAACCATAAGCAACTATCTCAGTTTGATAATAATATTTGGATATATACCTCTCTATTAAATTGAACGCAAAACCCTAAAATAAAAGAGCATTTAATTTTTCTTATTATTTGTGTTATTTTGTCATCTTACTAACAATTATATCATTAAGGATTAAAATTAAATTTTTAAAATTTCAAAAATAGAATTATTTAATTTTAAACAAAGAACCAAATACAAACCTATTTTCTTTCAAAAAAAAAAAAAAAAATAATAATAATACAAACCTATTTAGAGATTAAAAAGTATTTTAAGTGTGATCAAATGAAATTTGGTAATCAGTTTCATAGACCTAATACGGGTGCAGGTCATGAACTGTGACATAGCCATTAAATTATATCGTTAAATTAATCATACATTAACATCTATTTTTTTACACACGAAAAAGGTAACACACCATATCGAGAGCAGATAGTGCATGTGTCGAACCCATAAAAGGATAAATGGGGGAGGGGTCACCGTTGATTCCTACGAGAGATCTATGTTTTTCTCTTCGAGAGATATATAAATCATTTATAACATAAAATGTTACAAGCATAATAGTAACATTTATAACATAAACTATGTTTTTAAATTAACTAATCATTCATTTATTTATATATATATATATAACACGTTTATTTAGTCAATCTTGAATAGGTTTGATCCTCAAAATCCTTATTTGACGCTCGTTTATTTGAGAATAGTTGTGCCGGTTTGTGTGATCCCCTCTCCCAATTTATACTAAAAAAATGCAATTTTGGGAATTCCTATTATCTACAAAACCATTAACAATTATTTATAAGTTAAAGTAAACAAACATAAGAATTTACTAAAACCTATAAGATTAGTTCGAAATACGACTGTCTATAGAACGAGGCAGTTGAAGAATGACTTCTTTGTTCCCACCAATAAAATTAATCCAGTAAATTTCACCATTTTTGTTGGGGTTGGGTTCTTAGCAAGAAATCATTTTCATTCAATTTTTCTTTCTTATTTTTTATTTTTGATTTTTAAATATTAATTTTAAATGATTAAATTGTCTCAGAAGGAATTGTTCCATTAGAAAGAAAAATTAACCTATCTAGTTCGAATCCTGTCTTTTATTCTATTAAAAGATACATATATGTTGTAAATATCAAATTATAGACTATATACTTTATTTTTATTTTTTTTTTCTAATATTTTATAAATACTAAAATATTTCAAATTTAACTTCATTGCAGCCTGTTGAATGTTTTTTTTTTTTTTTTTTTTTTTTTTTTTTTGGTAATCATGAAAAATCTCATTTGAAAGTTCATTTTTCAACTCTCGACCTTCTATTGAATTTTTTTTATTAGGGACGTTTGTTTGAAATTTTATGGAGTGTTTATATTTTGAGTGTTTAGGTATAAGAAGTTAGCATGAGTATTGAGAGATTTTTATTTTTATAATAACTCATTTGTGTTTATTTGTGTGGTAGTTTTGTTGTGGGTTTCTCGATAATTGCTTGTTTGTATGGTGATTGTAATTAATATGAAACACTTATTTAAAGAACATGAATTAATTTTGTGGATTTATGAAACATTGGTTTAGAGTACATTTTTTGACCGTCCGTTTGAACGTTACGCCTCACACTTAATTAAAACACACAAACACACCTCCTTAGTGAAAACAAATTTCATTTGGTAGAAGCATTATTACATTCATCAATGCAAATAACAAAGCTTAATTAGTAGCAAATGTCATTGTAATTAACATAACCCATTCCCCTAATTACCCTATCTAAACTAATTTACATCAATGATCAAGATCGAAGTCAAGTTCAAATTTCCAATCCAACCCCATCAAAAAATCAACCCCACTAAAAAAGAAGAAAACCCAACACAGAATGAAAGATCAAGTTCTGATTTTCACCAGCTTTTCCGATGAGCTCGAATCGGAGAACAAAAAGCAGAGGATCTAACCGGTTGTTCCATCTTACTCGGACTCAAAATCCTCACAAATTCATTTCCTTTCATGAATGTTCTCGATTTCGATGAACTCTGTTTCAAAACAGGAACCAAATACCAAACAACACAAGTGCACAAAATCGTAGCCGATCTCCCAAAAAAACTCAGCAAAAACAGAATCAAAACCACCACGGCTGCAACATAATACGATGGTTTGTTCAACCTCCTCAAATTTCTCACTCGTACGAGGTTATTCTTCTTGTCGGTTTGATTTAATCGTTTCGAATCTGCCACTTGCTTGTCCCTCTGTTTCACAACCACAGGCACGCACTCGTTTGAATTCCTGTAAGCAAACCGAACCAAAACTATGTTTTCTGGGTCAGTTTTGGAGTAAATCTTCTTCCTTTTCTCTTCGAGATCTGTTAAGAGAGCTGAGAATTTGTCGAGGCCGCGGTCGGAATAAGGATTCTTCTTGTCTTTATTTCTGCAGTTTTTGGAGGATTGTGATTTCTGAGCCATGTGTAAGTGATGGAAAACAAATGGATTGCTCTGTTTTTATAAGAACAGAGATGCGGTTTGAAAGAAGAAGAAATGGTTTGAGTTATTTAATCATTTAATTAAGGTGGGGGGGAGAAGACCAGATCCTAGCCAATAGTTTGGTCAAATAAATATCTTGAAAATGAATTTTAAAAAAATAAAAATAAAAATAAAAATAAAAATGTTTTTTCTATATAAAAATAGAGTAGAAGTTTCGTGACATGTTAATTGGATTGACTTTGTTGGTGAAGAAAACGAGTGGGTATCGAATTTGCGTTATAAATAAATTGGAAGTGTTTCTTGCGGAGGAGGTTTTATTTTATTTATTTATTTGTTTTAATTTGTTAGCAAGGAAACATGTGATGATAGAATTAAAATATGCGGCAAAAACGTCCCAACGTGTAATTTAAAATTTTAGATTTAATAAAAAATAATAATAATTAGATAATATGTCATTTATTTTATAAATATTTGATTTGTGAAATCTTTAAGATTAATGGTTAATGAATATATTGATGTGTAGTATGAATTTGAAGAAGTAATGTGAGAATAATTTCAGATTTTATAATTAACCCATTACTAATGGCATGTTCCATTTACTTTCATTTCTGATTGGAATTATTTATTTAATTTATGCCATCTGCTTAGCTTGTGAAGTTTGGAATACTAAATACATATTATTATATTCAAAAAAAAAAAAACACAATCCTTATCACAAATGTTTACATGTGGCTCCCTAAGGGATGATTTCATCATTTGATACATTACTTGCATAATAAAATGCATTTTATTTCATTTGTCCAAGTCAAACTAATATTATCCTTTTCACTTTTGTAATATGGAATAATAGTAATATCCTTAACACGTTTCAAAATGGTTTGAGTTCACCAATTTTAAGTCCATCTCAATTTTATTTTATTTTTTGATTAAATACTCAGATAAGTTTATGAGCTTTGATACCATATTAAGATATATAAACATTTATCTCAAAATCAATTTATAATGAGTAAGCAAACTATTTTATAAATGCTAAAATATTTCTTCACTTTTCTAATTTGATTCTTAACACGCCCCCACCAAAATAGTACTCTTAAGATTCACCAATCTTAAATCAATCT
>JBBMEG010000022.1:1998946-2016826 GCA_037832605.1 Cyclanthera cordifolia | reverse complement strand
TATATATATATATAAATAACCTAATATTTGCAATATTTTTGTTTGGTATTTCACCTATAAATTTGTTATTATAATAAATTATTGTTTTAGAATTTATATATTTGGTTTCATTTGATTATATGTTAATTCTTTTGTAGAGATTGATTTGATTTGATTGAAGTAATGAATTAAAAAAATGATGAGGTTTAAATGCAAGATTCTAAATTTCATAACCGTCAATTTTAATTCAAATTTCAGTTGTTTATCCCTTCATTTTATATTCAGTTTCTTCCTCAATTTTACCCTACACCACAAATTTTCTGTAATTTTTGTTCTTCCCAACCGTTAACATTTCAGTGAAATAATGGCTAACAAGCCTGCCGAGAATCCGGTTCAGCCTCACCCAGTTAAAGAACAGCTACCCGGAATTCAATACTGCATCAACAGCCCTCCCCCATGGCGTTTGTTTTCTTTCTTACACACTTTTACGGCATGTTTGGCGTGGTGGGAACCGTATCATCGTCTACTTTTCCTTACCGGCGTAGCCAAACATGCCTTTTCATTTTGAAATTTGATGACGACTTTACTGATTTTGTTTATGCCTTATATCCTGAATGTGTAGCGGAGGCGTTTGTGTTGGGTTTTCAGCATTATGTTCTGTCTCTTGGTTTTAGTGTTCTAATTCCTACTTTGATTGTTCCCCAAATGGGTGGTGGAGATGTAAGATACAATTTTTTTTTTTTTTTTTTTTTTTTTGTTCCTTCTGGTTTCTCTAAATGTCTTTAGCTTGATGGTTTTTTTTTGTTTTTTTTTTTTGAAATTTAGGCTGATAAGGCCAAGGTGATTCAGACCCTGCTGTTTGTTTCGGGATTGAACACGCTCTTTCAGTCTTTGTTTGGTACTCGACTTCCCGTCGTTGTCGTCGGTTCGTATGCGTATCTTGTTCCTACTATCTCCATTGTTTTGGCTAAGAGATATGCTTCATTGACAGATCCTCAAGATGTAAGACACTGTGTGACTTCTCTCGGCCTACTTATATTGGTTTTGTACTAATGTTTGTTTTCTCAACTTGAATGAATTTGAATCTGTTACTTGATATATTTAAATTTATTCTAACTCATCATAGTTACGGTATAAGAGAACAAGAGGTATTGAGTTCGCCTCTCTACTATGTCGTTTTCTTCTTAATTAAAATTGAATTCCTCTTGTATGACATTTCTCAAATTACTAAGTAGAAGGTGTTGGTTGATATAATTAAATTTATCTTAACCCATCAGCTTAAATCTTTGGGTTGTGCTACGTTAGGCCAAGGAGTAGCCTTATTGGGAGAGGCTCAGACTCCCCAAATTATGCTACGTTGCAGGTCTTAGGTTCAAATTCACGAGTGAATTTAATTATAAAATATCTTGTTGTCTCCCGAACCTGAACCTTTTGATGAAGAAAATTATAAATAGAATTTTTCCAACTTCTCCTATAAGTTTTACATTAATCACTTGTTGTATATTTCAGAGATTCATTCAAACCATGCAAGGAATACAAGGAGCTCTTATAATTGCTTCATGTTTTCAAATGGTTATGGGTTTCCTTGGATTTTGGAGAAATACTGTCAAGTGAGTTTTGTTTGTTTCTAGACCATGTTGAACTTGGTTATTTTTGCACATTACATTATTTTCTAATGTTTTTTTTTTTTTAAATTATTATTGGATTAGGTTTCTCAGCCCTCTTTCTGTGGTTCCATGTGTAACTTTCACTGGACTTGGTTTATATCATCTTGGCTTCCCCATGGTAATAAAAAAAATATCATTTTTTTCAATTATTTTCTAACCATACCATAACTTTAGAGAGATTATATTATTTTTTTTCTCATTACTGTTATTTTCTCTTTTAGTTGGCAAAATGTATAGAAATTGGACTTCCAGGATTAATTATTATAGTTTTCATCTCACATGTAAGTAAAAACTCATATCTATCCTCCCTTCATTTTTCATATGTTCTTTTCTTGATTGGTTTGTGGTTTTGTAGTATCTTCCTCATATATTAAAAACTAAAAAGCCGATGTACGATCGATACGCCGTGCTGTTTTCAATCGCTATCGTCTGGTTGTACGCACAGCTCCTAACTTCAAGTACGGTTTATAATCACAAACCCGAAAACACTCAGAAAAGTTGTCGAACCGATCGAGCTGGACTTTTGAGTACAACATCTTGGTAAAAAACTCTGACTACTAAGGTCTCGTTTGGTAACGTTCTTGTTTTCTGTTTCTCGTTTCTTACCCTTTTCTTTTTTTAGATTAAACTATTTTCTAAAGATAAGAACAAAGCTTGACAAAAAATATTCTCATTTTTCTATACAATTTTTAGAAATGTTCTTTTTATTTTTGGGAACAATTACCAAACAAGTCAGTTTCTCAAAAATAGGAAATAGAAACGAGAAACAGGAAACGAGAATGTTACCAAACGAGTCCTAAATATCTGAATGTCGGTTTTCAAAACCATTGGAAATATGATCTCATTACCTACAGGATTTACATTCCCTATCCATTTCAATGGGGAGGCCCCACTTTCAATGCTGGAGAAGCCTTTGCAATGATGGCTGCATCTGTTGTTTCTCTTTTTGAGGTCAAGTAACAAGTTTCTTCACTTGAGATATTTGTAATGTTGCCTGATAGTTTATCTTTGCTTCTAATAATACAATCTTATAGAGTACCGGAACGTTTTTTGCCGCTTCGAGATATGGCAGCGCAACTCCCGTGCCTGCATCCATCATCGGCCGCGGTAGTGGTTGGCTGGTGAGATGTGTCCATGAGTCTAATTTGGTTTCTTTTACTTATTAGTTTTGGATTGTTTTTTTAAGCAATTCTTTCTTTAACTTTAGGGTGTTGGAGTTTTGCTCAATGGCATGTTTGGTGCTGTCACTGGCACTTGTGCATCTGTGTAAGAATAGACTATACTTCACTAGTTCGCATTTAACAAACAAAATTATGTGGTACTAGAGGATTGAAATCTAAGTTTTTTTTTTTCCTCTTAATTCTTCAACAATATCACAAGATCAAGTTAGTTGCCATGGGTTAGGGGAAATGAGGGGAAGGAATATAGTTACAACTTATAAAGCACAGACGCATCAAAATAAGAAAAGAGTATGTGCTGGACATGTATAAGACATGAATTCTTCCTAACACTTTTCGGACATGTTTCCTACACGTAATGACGTGTCTTTGTTTGTTACTTATTTTTTTAGGAAATGTTGCATCACTGTGTCTTGTTGTGTTTGTATCCATGTCGCGTGTCCGTGCCTGTGCTTCATTAGTTAACAACCTCACATTCCAACCCCTCAACCGAATAAAGTTTTCCTACTACCCTTCCTTAAAACAACATTTTCTCCTACAATCCTTTTGGGGTGGGTGTTTAAAGCTTTCTATGGAGCTTTTAAAAATGAGCTTTTATAATGACTCTATAAAAACTTCATCCAAACGAACTATTACTGCAATTTCTTCTTTAAAACATTCAAAATAATCTCTCATTTCTAATCACTCAAAATAAACACTTTACAATTTTGCAAACAAACACCTCTAGGTTTTCTGCAATCACTCATTCAAACACTCTTATCCAGATAACAGTTTTCCTACAACCCTTCTTTCAAACAACCTTATCCAAACATGATGATTTTTGTTCAACCTCTCATTCAAACCACTTCATTCTTCCCCATCCAAACATGCAGTAAATTTCTTTTCTTTTTTGAGATTACAACAATTGGGGGTGGGACATTTGAACTCGTGACCTGGTGGTTTTTGGGTGTACACTGATACTGTTGAGCTATTACTTTTTTGGCCCAAACATGCAGTATTTTAACATAGGAAAATCATGAGATGCCATAATAGTACTGACTGTAAGTGGGAGCATATGTTCACATGTAAATGCATTTGAATTCTTGAGAAATCAAACCCCATTTATGACATGTTGGAATGTTTTTTTAAATGCCCAGGGAAAATGCTGGTCTATTAGCTTTGACAAGAGTTGGTAGCAGAAGGGTGATCCAAATATCAGCTGGGTTCATGATTTTCTTCTCTGTTTTTGGTAATGCTTCTATGATTTCATTCATAATATTTGGAGCACTTTTTAGCCAAACAAATATAAATGATTAATCATCATCATAACCAGGTAAATTTGGAGCCCTTTTCGCCTCGATTCCTCTTCCAATTATCGCCGCCTTGTATTGCGTCTTTTTCGGCTACGTCTGTACGTATCATTCTTTTCCCAACTCGCGCTCTAATTTCCGAAATTTGATGCTAAAATTTACAAAAGACTTAGCCATATGATTAGAGATATTGTAGAACATTGAATACTGACAGCAATGTGATTTTCCCACCAGCCTCTTCTGGACTTGGTTTTCTCCAATTCTGTAACTTGAACAGTTTTAGAACAAAATTCATTTTGGGATCCTCTTTGTTTCTGGGTTTGTCAATACCACAATACTTCAGAGAATATTATCATCAAGATTTCAAGTCAGAGCACATTTACTCTGGCCATGGATGGGTAAGCAGAAAAAGAAAAAAGAAAAAGAAAAGAAAAATCTACCTTTGTGAGTGTATTGTTCTAATCATTTATTGACAGTCTCTTTTTTTCTTGTTCTACATTGCAGTTTAACGATGTAGTCGTCGTGATCTTCACGTCTCACGCGACCGTGGCGTCTTTGGTTGCTCTAATTCTCGATTGCACGCTTTTTCGAGATCACGACGGGACTCGAAAAGACAGTGGCTTGCATTGGTGGGAGAAGTTTTGCCTATACAGTTCAGATGTAAGAAATGATGAATTCTATGCATTGCCATTCTGTTTGAATAAGCTATTTCCATCTCTTTAAAAGCCTTTTCAGTGTCTTAGTCTGCAAGTAGTAATGTAATCTCTAGTTTAGAAAATGAAATTTGGAAATCAATGGAAGAGCAACTTGGAAATTTAGAAAATGAGTTTTATAGAGCAACTTCATTTGCAAAGCTTGGATTTTTTGCAACTGATATATTAGTTAAATCAATCATCAGAACTTGAGCTTACAAGAAAGAAAGGTTCAAAAATTAAAAACCTGCCTTTTTTATTTGAAGCAATTAAGAAAATGACATCTAAGTAAAGATTTAACTTAACTAACCTTATAAAACCTTTACGAAGTGTTTGTTTCTTGGTATTAACGAGCTACTAAAAATGAACTTTTACAGCTCCTCTTCAAACAATAACATCCAAACGAACTATTGTAATCACCCAAAATAATTACTCATTTCTAATCACTTATTTCTAACCATTCAAAATAATCATTTATTTTTAATCAGTCATTTTTAGCCACTCATTTCTAATCATTCATTTCTAAACCCTCAAAATAATCATTCATTTCTAACTACATTCAAACAAGCTATTGTCCGAAATCACTCTACAAAAATTGTCATCTAAGCGAGCTATAACTTCTCTACAAATAATCACATCCAAACGACCTATGACTAAAACTCAAATTTTCAATCACTCAAAACAACCTCTCATTTATAATCACTCAAAGTTGTCATTCTACGATTCAACATCCAAATACTTTCTTAGGGCCATATGGGTGTTTGGAGCAAGAAAAGTGAGAATTAGTACGGGGGATAGGACTAGGAGGAGAATACGAGGGAGAATGATTACGGAAGAATATTCTATGCTTAAGATGAGAATTAGTATGTGTTGGGTGAAGAAAATGATTAGGAAGGAAATCATTACCTATGTTTGATGCAGAGAACAATGACGGAGTAATCATTACTTATGTGTTTGGGGTGCAAAGAACGATTAAAGTAAAATAACATAGTGAGTACGGAGGGAATGAATAGTGATTACGAAAAAATGATGGTTAAGAGAATTACTCTCCATAATTACTGTTATTCTTCTTATCCCAAACACTCCATTATTGGCAGCAAGCAACAAGGACTTCTTAACATAAAGTGTTATGACTTTAACTTAGCTAACAATATATGAATGTTGAATTATAATCATTGTCTTTTCTCCTGAAAGGGAAATAAAGCTTATGGAAGTATGTGAGGGAGAGAAAAAAAAATCTTTGAAAAGGTGGAATTATGAGAAGAGATAGTGATTCTAGAGACAAACTGGTCATGTTTTGACCTTGTTTTCCTCTTCCCTTGCTTTAAGATTTATTATTATTATTATTTTTTAATATAAGGAAATTAGAAAACTCGAACCACTGATTTCGTGATTGTTAATATATCACTGGTATCAACTAAACTATGGTTAAACCGTATTACAATAAACCGTCCAAATACACAACCTCAAATACGAATACTTGAACCAAATCACAATTTCGTCTAGGCGACCTCAGCCAGCGAGACTATCGACTAAGTAAATCGTGGGACATCAAAGTTTAAGACAAATATGAAACATTTGGGGTCACTTTCAAACTTAGTTTTAGTCATCCACTGACTTGCAACAAGGCCATTGTTTTATCTTGTAGTGGAACTGAACTGTCATAACAGAGAAAAAGAAAGAAAAGAGGAAATGAATTATTAGGAGAAAGTGATGGGATTCAAACAACGAGGATCTAATAATAAACCGCCGACCAAAATCAATCTCAATTGAAGAAAGAGTTTAACAACAAAAAAGGGGTCAATAATTTAGCCATGAGAGGGCTTCCATTTGTGGGGACTGCACAATCTTTTAACTTTTGAGCAATTTTTCAACCCTTTTGGTTTTTACAAAGACTTATGAAGAAAATCAAAAGTTTAAATAAATATAAGCCAAAGTGAGGATTGACTCAACTAAACTATCGAATGTACTAATAATCACGAAGTCTGCGTCTAACTCCCTATGTATTAAGAAATAGTTTAACCAAACAGAAAATGCAGTAGCTCAATGCGGTTGTATTTTGTTTTTGGTAGAAGAGGAGTCGTTAACCACTGCTCCTTAAAAATCACTCTATTTGTATTTGATAGTAAACAACCGCTCTTAACCACTTAAACATATCACTCAATTACTACTAACCTCAATCCCAAACAAGTAATTAATTAACCACTACTAACATCAATCCACGAACAAGTATCAATCATTATTAACACCTAATCTGCTCCACTTTTTTTTACAAAAAACAAACACATCTTGAAGAAGAAGAAGAAAAACATGGTAATAGGAAAAGACAAAACAAAAATTTTAGGTCTGGTTTGATAACCATTTGGTCTTTTGTTTTCTAGTTTTGAAATTAAGACTACAATGAACTCAACGTATAATTTTCATTATTTTGATATTTCTATCTTGTGTTTTTAAAAATAAAACCAAAATTTAAAAACTTTCAAATATTTACTTTGGTTTGGATTCATTCACCTACTTACTTAAAGACAAAGATAAAATGTAAGTAGAAAATTTAAGTAAAATACGAGTTTAAATTTCAAAAACCAGAAACGAAAAATATAGGATTAGCCGGTAAGATAAACAGCACCTGACTATATGCTTGTCAGTTGTATAAGAATAAATGAAAGTCCAAATACAACTTTAACACTCAATGCCAAACAGCTAGTTAAAAGGCAGCCATGATGAGTCAAAAAGGCGTTATAAAGAAACAACATTAGTCAATGAGCTCATTAGAAATGTAAAATCCAAACATAATCAAAGCTCTATGGGTGCGTTTGGAAAGATGATTTTGGAAATGAGGGATTTGGCGAAGATAAAACTTCAATGTATTGAATATCATGCCTAGTTGTAGAAGAAGAAAGATAGAGTTGAATTATGTTAAATCTTTCCGATCAACACTAAAATTGAAGTTGATGGAGTAAATTCAAGGATAAATTATGAATTTAGTCCCACTGGTTTGAAGAATTTAGTTTAAATGATTTAAAAATCTTAGCCCCTGTAGTTTGGAGAAATCTATAATCTAATCCCTCTATGGTTTGAAAAAAATAGAATCTAGTCGTTTGATAAAATCTAAAAAAATAGTCTTGTCGTTCATAGTTTTGGTGAATAAAGTGAGTAAAAATGAGTTATTTACGTGTTTAATGATGAGAGTGTGAGCGAATAATTACATCATTTCATATATCAATAGTTACATCTATGTACTTAATTCGTCAACAATGTATGAATAACATGAACTATTTTTTAAGTTTTATTAAATCACATGAACTAAATTCTATTTTTTCAAACCACAGGGACTAAATTATGTATTTCTTCAAATTATAAGAACTAAACTCTGCATTTCTCCATATCATAAGGACTAAACTCTAGATTTTTAAATCATAGGGACTAAATTCTAACTTTCTTCAAACCATTAGAACTAAAAATTCATAATTTACCCTAAAATCAATTATTGCAACCTCATTAACCCTCTCTCTTACTGGTAAGATTAAAATTTGGGAAACGTCCTACCAATAGAATTCAATTTCAATCGGAAAGGAAAATAGTTCAGCAGAAACTTGAACTCATGACCTCCTATTTCGATACCATGTTGAATTATGTTAAATCACCAATATCTTAATCTCAGAGGTTATGAGTGATCGTATCCGAAAATTCTTGTTTGGATTGAGAGGTTATGAAGGGTGAGTGTTGCTCCATCCAAACATGAGGTAAATGAAGAAATTGAATGGAAATGACAGCACCAGCAATAGCAGAGGGGACCTACAATTGTTGCACATCTAAACATTTTTTCATTTTTTTGATATCATCATTGTTGTTGATTTGGCCATTGTTCTTGCCAACTGGCATCTCTGATTTGTCAACAAACAGATAAAAGAAACCAAAAGCCAAAACATAAAAACAAAATATAGACCAAGTCCAAGATTTATAGTCTGATTGTTTCCTTCAATAGAAATTCCATAACTCAAAGAAAAAGAAAGCTTTTTCTATTTAAACATTCCAACAAAGCCAAAAAAAAAAAACCCCCCATTGAATTGTCACCATGAATGATTGGTCTGCTACACATTATTGCAGTGGAGGTGAATCAGGTTGGACTATGTACTTAGACCAATCATATACTTCCGAACATCGGTTCGGTAACGGCAGCGATGGCGGCGAAGGCAAGAGTTATAGAGAGAAAGAAGCAAAAGTAAGAGAAGAGGAGGAAGAAGAAGAAGAAGATCTATCAATGGTGTCTGATGCTTCTTCAGGTCCACCACATTACATTGAGGACAATGAAGAAAGCTTTTACAATAATGGGTACTTTTCTAATGCCATTTCAGCTTCAGAATCAGCAACAAAAAAGAGCAGAAAAGAAAAACAAAATGGAAAAATTCAACAACATACTTATCTTGATGACACTGCTAGCTCCCCTGTTTATGGCTACGCCAAAGCAAGTGTAAGAACTTTATTTCCGAAATTTTAAACGAGGAAGAAATGATTTAGCAGGAATTTGAATTCACGATTTCTGTTCTGATATCATGTTGAATCGATGGATTTAAAGTAAATTTAACTATATCAACCAATACAGTGAATCTCATCGGTTGCGTATAATGCAGAAAATCAATGCAGCATCAAGCAAGGAAGCTTTGGAGAAAAATGCAGTAGAATTTTCTCAGGGATTTTCTGCTACTCACTTCAAGGTATGAAAAAAAAAACATAAATTTAAAAGGGGTTTTTCCAAGTCTTATTAACTAAAAAAGTGTGAAAATTTTGAATACAGAGAAAATCTGCACTGAGGAAACACTTTGGTTTTTATGGCACTCAAAAATCAGCACCAGAAGAATGAGAGTGCTTAGCAATTCTGCTGCAGCTTTCCCCCTTCTTTTTTTCGGGCCGTCGAATAATGATAACGACATGTTATTTTTTTTAGTTCAACGATAAATAGAGTGGAGGATTTGAACTCGTGTTCTCTGGTCATGAACAAACATTTAGGTCTGTTGAACTATTGCTCGAGTTGCACAACGACATGTTATAATATATATATATATCAGATGGATTTTCTTCCTTTTGATATTTATTCTTATCTTGAATTTAATTTTTCCCTAATGTTGTAGGCTCTGTGCTTCTCTTTTCCATGTTCTTGTCAATGCAATGGGAAACATGAACCACTAAAAATGGAACCAAAAAAATCAAGGAAAAAAAAAAAAAGTTTGTTGCATATATCCTAAATCTTAGCTACTAGAAGCAGTCATTAAATATAACCAACTTTCTTTTTAAATAAAAGTCAAGAACAATAGAAATAATTACATTTGCAGGGGTAAAATTTTGAATTGTCTTTTTCTGACGAGTCGAAACTCTAACTTCAAAAGGAGAGCAAGAGGAGGAGCTGAACTTTTTTTTTTTATATAAATAAATCACAATCTCTCTTCAACTCTCCCAACTTCATTCTGACATCCCATCAAACTTTATACCCAAAAAAAAGTTTT
This sequence comes from Cyclanthera cordifolia, assembly GCA_037832605.1. Lineage (NCBI taxonomy): Eukaryota > Viridiplantae > Streptophyta > Magnoliopsida > Cucurbitales > Cucurbitaceae > Cyclanthera > Cyclanthera cordifolia. The sequence continues at coordinate 2,006,520 of JBBMEG010000022.1, read as the reverse complement.
TTCAGCGTCTCTTCTTTGAAACATCAAGTCTTAAACAAATGTTTCATATCCTCAAATCACTATGTTTCTTCTTTTTCCTCATTTTCCTCTTCTCTTCCTCGCCTCTCCCCTCATCAATCTCAAAATCCAAACACCCCCAAATTTATTTTTACTCCGAAGTAATATTAGATTGTTTAGAATTAGAAAATATTTTTTTTAAGCATAAAGGCATAGTCACATTGAAAATAACTTCCACAATTTCTCTCATTTTCTTCATTTCACCAACAAAGAAACAAATAAAAGTAGATTGAAAATTCAAACTTATTGTTGAAATTTATATAATGAAAAGAAAAAGAAAAAGAGATGTGGTTTGAAAACAAGGAAGGTGGCATCATATTTCCCACATAAAGTGAAGAGAAGATGATTAAGCAATGATAATGATAATAATAATAAGGGGCACAAACTCAAAAGAGAAACTTTAGGTTGGGAGATGCCAGCCTAGCTGTTAAGTGACCAAACAACATTTGATTATTTGATTATTAAAATTAATTAAAAAAAATGTTTTAAAGCTAACAAAAAAAAGGAGGAAAATAGACAAAAATGTTGGAAGGAAGTGGAAAATGAAGCTTCATGTCAAACCAAAACCCCCCACCACCACTCTTAGGGACAGCTACCTACTGAGAATATCATCCATTTAAATGAAACAAACCACTGCAATTATTTTATTTTGTTCTCTTTTTATTTCTCTATTTTTTTCTCTTTCCTACCATAAATAAAAATCTTTTATTGAAATAGTATTTTCAACGTGTAGCTTTTTTTTTTTTCATAGAAAAAATGGTAAAATATTATTTTGAACTTTCAAAAGTTCAATTTTAATATGAATTTTATTCAATTTTAAATTCATGTTGTGAATGAAACTTAAGTTAAACAGTGTAAAACAAAGAATGCAGAGTTTACTAATTCTTTCGAAAGGAAGAGTATTAGCAATGCAACCAAAGTCCTATGTTAACAAGATAAAGATAAAAATTTCAAGTAGTTTGATATGAAATCTTTTCGATAAAACAAAAAAAAAACAAAGTCGTCGAAAATGAACAAAGATAATCCGCTTATCGTCGTAACGCTTCCAACGTCAATTCTTTTCGGCTCTTGTATTCTCATATTAACAAAAGCTTCAACTGGACAGAAATGGAGAGACAATCAGCAGAGTTTTGTACACTGGCACAATGGCATAAACCCCATTCCACTGCTTCTCAACGTATGAACATTAGCTAAATTCAAGGACCAATTTTTTATTTTTCAACAATCTAATACTAAATTGTCTGCCTATCATTATAGAAAAATAAAACAGAATAAACTAGTTATTCCTACAATTTATTCTTTATAATAACTCAAAATAGTTCGGAGGAATTAAAAGGCTGCAACCCATCACTGCCAACTTCGATATAACACTTCCAATCAAGACTGCAAGCCAGATCAATTTTCACAACTCCGCACATAATATAAAATAAAAACTTAGGAAGTAATAATTCAACTCAAACATTAATTCTAAATCTGCAAACAAACTCAGAAATGTACAGCCATTAGTAAATAAGAATACCCTGTGCATCAGTCAAGCACTGCATATACTAAACAACAAAATACAACTATGTTTTGCTGGGTAATTTTATTACTTTTTGTGGAGGTGGGGAGGGGAGGGAAGAGGCAAAAAAAAAAAAAAACTTGGTAGACTGAAAGAACTACTTTTTCAAGTTGAGAAAAATTCAATAATACAATACAACACTGCTTTAGAGGCTCAGGCGACCCCCCCTCCCCAGAACAAAATTGTAAGAAATCAAGAGATGTCATAGAAAGAATGGTGGATTCCAACATTCAAATATATCCTAAAAAACTCTTTTAAATATGAGGACTTTAAGTCCCATAAATATGTCTGTGAACAGGTCGGGCATCGAAAGTATTCGCCACTTCCAACCACGGTTTTTCCATAATCAAGAGGGAAGTTTTGGAGAGGTGTCCAATAAATAAAACAGGATCTCTAAAAGGAAAAATTTCGAAATTCTTTCTACCGTGTAGTATTCCCTCTGTTTGGTAGTCTCTTAGCTTTCGTTTCAATTTTCCATTTATTGGAGTACCCCGTAAACTCTTCACCATTGAATCTTGTCCACTTATCATGACATATTCATCATCCTCATCCACCACCTTCCTAAAGTCAATTAAGCACATTGCCCTGCAAAATAAAACAATTTTCCAGTCAAGCATCAAAATTCCATGGTGTGTTCAGAACATGCTATAGAGTGAAATCACCAAAATGTATTTTTTGAATATTAAAAAGTGTTAGGTTGATATATTTAAATTCATGGTTGATTGGTGATTTAACATGATTCAACACGATATTGAGAAGGAGATCTGGGTTCAAATCATCTCCAATCAATATTGATTTCCATTTTATGTGCATTCTCAAATTTCTAAGCATACAAAGTGAGGGAAAATATTAACGGATACAATTAAATTTACCTCAATCAGTAGTTTTTGTGTCAGACAATTAATTTTACCTCAATCTAGTTTTTGGGTTAGAAAGCAAAACCATTAAGCACATTATCAACTAAAGCAACTTGAATCTAGCACTTTGCTAATGTCATTGCATCAGTTAGTTGGATGACAAATACAATGGCTTTGTAATTATGTAATAAATATCATGGAACACTGCCACAAGACTAAGCACATTCCATAATCTTATACCATATACCTGTGCATATAATATAGCAGGGAAATTCAGATACGATACAAAATAACCAAAACCATAACATAGCAATGCAATATAATAATCAACAATAAAAGTTGATCAAATGCTATAAAAACAAAAATCCATTTTTGAAAGAGAATAGTCGTTCAAGTGCATTTCACTGCAGCGCAAATAATAGTAATATAGAAAATTACCTGGAACTATACACAATAACAGGAAATGAAGTGTCAGATGGCGGGAAAGAGAGACCAATAACCTCCCCAGGAAATTCTTGGAATCTCTTTGGGAGAGCTTGCGTATGCCGCATGGACCAGTCTCCTAATTGTTTGGCCTCAACATCAAAGGCATAAACCTGATTTGAAGAAGTAGTGACTACAAGCACATTGTTGTTCCATTGAGGAAAGCCTCCGGCAGTAATTGAGGCACCATCTAGTCTTGAAATGAACCAGTGTTGCCTGTTACAAAAGAAAAACTTTTTTAGAAACCATGAAAATGCAGACAAAGGGGAGGGAAGGCAGTGACAAGCTGATTATGAAATACTACATCACCTCATTATCTCCATATTGAATATGTATATATCTCCGAAGCAGTTGACTGCAGCTAACCACTGCCCATCTGAACTTGTAAATATTTTTGTTATAGGAGGCTCAATAGGTGGAAGCACATCATCCTGCAGCTCCCGGGAAGGCGTAAAACTATGAATGACTTCCAAACTGACGACATCCACAACCTGTCCCCCCAAGAAAGGGTTAAAAAGTATTAATTAAATACCACTCATAAATTGACCAAATCAAACCACAACAAAGCAACAAAGTTCTTTAACGTTAGTTTCATGAATCACCAATAAATCAGAAATCATTAGAGTGCAATTAAGCGACCAACATAGAAAACAGTTAAAACGATCCTCTTTCAACAGCAACAAAAACAAAATGCTAAGAGTACTATTTTATTGAATAATTATACAAAATGATCCCATCAATCCAAGCCACACAATATCTCAAATATGTTTCATGACTTCACAAGTTATAAGAAAAAGAACATAACATCTACAGACAACTCAGGCACTATAACATAGATAAAAGTCCAGTCGAAAGAACAAAACATTTAAATAAATTAGATAAGGAGGGAGAGTGTATTTTAATAGAACATATATAAAAATTAAATCCAAAAAGACTTCTTTTTCCAGTAAAGGACAACTTACATATATCCTTTTATCATGCCCTGCTATGATTAAACGAGAAGAATCAAAACTGAAGACCATGGAATGGGCAAACGGTAGTGTACGTGGAAGCTGCTTCCTATTGACAGTCCACGAAGATTTGCTACCTCCAGTTTTCTTCAATTCAAATAGGTTGGGTTTGGCGTGATCAGAATATGCAAATAGCTTCCCAGAGTTGGAAATAGTACTGCAGATAATCTTTCGAGATGCCTTGCTCTTAACTCGAACCAATAAATCTGCCTTAGCAAGTCCCTTAGAAGGGCCACAAGCCATGTCTCCAAAGGAACCACTTTTTGGGCGAATGCATAGAATGTCCAGGGAGTGAGCAGCCTGAACAAGTAACAATGGTGCTTGGTTGAAAACTGTATTAAGTACGAGCTGCATAGGCACCCTTTGAGGTGCAGGACATATATCATGCGGAGAAAACTTGGTAAATTCTTGAGCAGAATATGCAAAAAGCTTTGTATCATCACCGCCTGATATAAGCATTGGAACTCCCAAATGGGCCCACTTACGATAGCTAAAATCATTAGGCTTCTTCTTATAACGGACCCTTTTGACCTCGTCCTCTTGAGATAGCTCTGCTGTTAATAAAAAGAAATCTAAGGTAAGAAAATAAAAGGAAACGTACAAAAAAAACACAATCTTGATAATGACCTCAGGCTTTACCAACAAACGAATTTTTGCTGATGAAAATGCCCAATTTGGGTTAGGACAAAAATGACAATTACAAGAGACAATGACTAATGAAAAAAAAAAAATCATGATACCGAAGCAAGCATCCATTGAGATGACAAACAATGACTGAACAAAATACCTTCTTGACAAATTGGTACTGCAATGGTCAATGCCCTAATATCATGAGTATGAGCCCTCACATGGCCAACATAAATCCATTTCTTCATCACTTCAGAAGAGTACTTGTTTTCGCTAGATGCAACATTCTCATTGGAGAGCTTATAGAGAATAACCTATAAAGAAAATATATTTGTAAGACACTAGTGTTATGGAACTTGGTTTACCACATAGAAACACCATTCAAGCATAAAAAAAATAAAAAATAAAAAATTGCTCAGCAACTAAGCAATTAAGGGGTGTTTGGGCCACCATTAATAAAGGGGGAGAATGGGACCAAGAATGATTCCCGATGTTTGGGCCACCGAGAATCATTCTCCCCATAATCACATTTCCCCAAAATCACCTTTTTATTCTCCTTCATACTACTTTCTATTCTTCCCATAACAACTTTTTATTCTCCCTATAACTAAGAATATTTGAAAATAAAGACATGGTCACTTGAATACTGTGGTCTGCGAGCACAAAAATGAAGATGAGTGCAAACATGATAGGGCAATGTGCAAGGAGTTGTACAAAATCACAAATACAAAACCATGTAGAATGACCCATAGCCAGTACCTGGCCATCAGAGCCAGCAGAATATACACGATTTTGATTTGGAGTAACTGCAAGTGCATTCACATCGCCCTTGTGTAGTGTGTGCGCTTGCAAAAGAGTTCCATGATTACTGTCCCAAAACTGCACACTGCCAGTACTATCAGCACTAACAAGGGTACCACACCTGCAATTAACGGGAAATACAGAATAACAAATGCCTTCAGAACAGAGAAGTCACGAAAGGTAGAAGATATCACCCAACATGCAATCAGAAGAAGTATGTGATTCATTACCTGAGGGAAAGTAATGACCAAACACAAAGTTCCGGTCCACTTCCCAAACCTCCAAGACCTGCAGTAATCCTATACACCTCATGCCCGAGACTAGCATTCCAGCATCGAATATATCTGTAGTGAATGAAAAAGTTAAAAACGTGGGGTAACAAAAACATAAATAAGCAAATTGAAAAAGAATAATACTCATAATACATGTTTTAATCACAAGTAATAAAAGGTGGTACAAGTACATACCCATCACTGCTCCCCGAAAATATCTGTTTTGCATCATTACTCCATGTCACGCTTAAAACCCTACCTACGAGTAGCAGCAAGACAAATATGATTTCAATATCCAGCTAATAATAAAATAAAAATGACAAAGCGGGATGAGAATAGATTCTCACCACTGACCCTAGGCAACGATCTTCTGTAAATAAGCTCCTCTGCATCACAGATACTGTAAATACGCACACAACCATCATCACAAGCAATTGCTAGAGAGTGATTCTCATCACTGGATTGGAAATGAAGCTCAGATGAATTAGAATCGTCTTCACTCTCACTATCTTGGCAATCACTCTCGTTGTCAGTTAAATGCCCATTTTCTATATTTTGAGGCTTTACCTCCCTGTTGACTTCACGACTGTGATAGGGTGCTGCAGCAATTTGCCAGATGGAAACGCCAATTGATTCTAAGACAGTCTGCGTAAACAATAACCACCAATCAAACGCAAACTTTTTAAGATACAAAGAGGGGAGGAGGTTCCTTCTCAAAACAAATATAGTACTGACAGAGACCCAAGACAGCCTTGAGCCTGAGCTATATTACTAACTGAAATTTAAGCCATTCCGGCGACAAGTATTTAAATAGCTTCAGTTCACTTAAATTGGGATTAGAAATAGTAAGCAACAACAGTCCTAAACCCATTATATTTTCAATAGCATTTCAAGAGGAAATCGACTAAATAATGACCACAATAATACCCACCAGGCACCAACAACAGCAATAGCTGCATCACTGTATGCCCATGAACTAAGAGGTCATGGGTATGATTCCCCACCCTTTCTTTTCTTGTAGTTGAATTCAAAAAAATAGCCACCACAAGTATCTGTTTCGCGAATCCCAATCCCAAACAACACATCAACCCATTAATGTGAAGTTCAGAAAACTACAGCAAAACGAACAGAAGTTTTAAGAGGAAGCAACAATGCATACCTTCTGCCTTAAATCAAACAAATCCCACTCCGAGATAGAACCATCAATGCTGGACGAAAATAATCGACCAGAAGGCTTATCTTTGGAACCAGCACCACACCATACAAGTGATGAAACCCGAGAAGTAGGATCTCCACTAATCATCTACATCAAAACACAAAATCCAATCAAAGTTCAAACCCAGTTATTGGGACTGAAAAAAAATTGGAACAAATAATAAACGACTATACCAGCTGAGAGTGCCACCCAACGGAACCTGGAGACACGAGCCAAATCTCAAGCGAGCCGTCTTCTCTGGCAACCGCGACCTGGGATTCATCAGCACTAGATGCTAGCGCTACTACAGAAGATGGCTTCCATTCAATTGAAGAATTCCGATAAAATTCAATCATTTTCTCCAACAAACACTTTCAGATAAACTGGAGAGAGTTAGTTGGTTGATGTCCAGGCCGACCAAGCGATAACTTGGCAGAGGAAATAGGGCATCGAAGACGCAGAAAGATAATGGAATGAAGGGAGAGTCAATTAGGTTTAGAAGAAGAGTAGTTGCAGAGGAAAAGAAAGAGGGAAACAGAAGAAGTCCTTAGGTTAACGAAGAGGGTTTAAATAGAAAAATATTAAAATTTCATTTTAGCCCTTCTGGTTTGAGAAAGTTATGTTTTGATCACTTTAATATCAATAATATCTAATAATTATAGGAGTGGTTATACATATTTGTCAAATAAAATATCAAAAACAGACAAAATC
>JBBMEG010000022.1:1934694-1956699 GCA_037832605.1 Cyclanthera cordifolia | reverse complement strand
GTTAAAAGTGTGTGTGTATATATACATATACAAAAAAAAAAGTGGGTTAAAAGTGTGTATATATATACATATATATAAATATGATGTTAGATCAGAGAGATTGAATGGAAATACCAACAAAAAAAAAATAAAAAGTTTAGATATTGAATTGTATAGTGATTATAAATGAGAGGTTATTTTGAGTGATTAAAAATTTGAATTTGAATAATAACTCGTTTGGATGTAATTATTTATAGATGTGTTGTTATTAGTTGCTGGTTTGGATATGATTTATATGTGATTATAAATGAGTGATAAAAAAATAAATGATTTGAAATAAATGGTAATAAATGAATGTTTAAAAATAACCGATTATTTTGAATAAATAATTAAAAATAAATAATTATTTTGAGCGATTGTAATAACTCGTTTGAATGTGGTTTGGTAGCTCGTTGTTAACCAAACAAATGGAAGAGGTGAAGAGTTGTTTAAGTTGCAAAATGAATTAGTTTAGGTAGAATAATAATTGATTTAGTGTGGAAAGAAATGAGAGGAGAGAGAAAAAAATGAGTGTGTAAGTGCAAAGAAGTGTGTTTTAGAATGGTAGGCAAATGTGTCAGTTTAATAAGAGAAAGTATTATATCAAAGGAAGAAGCAAGCTTGGCCTTGAAGAGAAGAACATCTTCCCCTTCTCCAATAGTTCATTTCTCCTATGATTAGCATAAGAAAGAGAGTGCAAAAAAAAAAAAAAAAAAAAAAAAGGAAACAGAGTATTTTAATAATCCAAAGCTGCATACAAGAAAGACATTTATTTACAAAATTAAAAGTAAAATAAATAAAGAAGATAGATTTGATTTGTGTAATGCCAACCATCTAAACAATTTTGAGTTTGCCTTGTCAAATATTATTTAAATTCACAATTTTGAGCCACGCGCCAAGTTACTCGTGTGCATGGGATTCACGCACCGGGTTGGACTCGGTTGAGGGAACCCTTCTCAACTCAACCCCACCCCAAACAGCCCCTAAACCCTACCTTAGCATTAGTTAGTCTGTCTGTCTTCTGATATCATACATATCAACTGTTAAGGCTACACAAACAGGTGAGCAAATTATCTCAGTGAGCAAATTGTCCAAGTTTGAATTTGATGCTTTCTTTTCCCTTTGTGCAACCAGACCCAATTGGTGAATTCCAGTTTTGATTCAAATCCCCAAAATTTCAACTTCCAATTTTCTGTTCTTTCCTTGGTTACAGATACAAATCCTTTCTGCAACTTGAGCCACTGGTTCATTAGTTTTCTCTTCATAATTCCTCAAATTTTGCAGAAACCCCTTTGGAAAAATTTGCTAATCAAGAAAAGAAACAGAGAGAGTTCTCAAAAATCAATCATATTTTGGCATTTGATTGGATGGAAAAAAAAGAAAAAAAGAAAGGAAAATGTTTTTCAAAAGTGAAAAAGGGAATCTGCTTTCCATTAACTGCATTGATGAGCTGTTGTATTGTTAATGTGATTTGTTTTTGTTTTTCCACTTTTATACTCTGAAAGTTTCAGATTCACTTTTTTGTCTTGCCCCCAAGTTTTCATTTGCATTTGAACAGAGAAAGGAAGAAAGAAATAGAGCAAGTTTCTTCCCATTTCTTTAGCTTTTGTGTTCATGGGGATGCTGCATTTGAGAAGCTGCTGCTTTTACTTTAATGCCTTGTAATAAAGCTGCTAAAGCCTACATTTTGTTCTTTGTTTACTCTAGCAAGATATCACATTTCCAACTCTGGTCAAAATCACCTTTACCCTTTTAATTTTTTTTTTTTTTCCTTCTTCTTCTTCTTCTTCTTCTTTCTTTTATTTGTTTTCCCTTCATTTGGAAGTAACTGTAAATTGTGTTCTCTATAAAGAAATGGGTGATCTTGGAAATGAAGAAATGGGTTTTGGAAATTCAAATGAGGGATTGATGAATCGTTCATCTTCTTTCTTTGGGTCTGGTTGGGATCCAGTGGTTTCATTAGGTCAAAATGAGAATTTTGGAGCTGGTTCTTCAATGGCTTCCTCTAATGGTGGATTTTCAAATCCATTTCCTGTTGTTTTGGAGAACCATGGAGGAGGAGGGAGTGGAACAACACAATCTGTTCAATATCCGACAGATTTGGGGAATTATCCAGACATGTTTGGTTTTGCTGGTCAGATTCTTGGTGGGTGTTCTTCAAATTTACCACCAATTTCTGGTGAAGAAGCTGATTTTGGATCACCAAATGGTATAATCAGAAAACGAGCTCTTGATTCAACTTTCCCATTTAGCCCAAATAAGGTAACATTGATGAATCTTCAATCAACTTTCTTTTTGTTCATCATTTTAACTGCAAATCTTCACTTTTTCTTTGGTAGAAATCTGAAGGGAAATTAAAAAAGGAAGTTTCTGGGAATAGTTCCAGTTCACAAGAAGAGAAAATTGCAGAAAGTGGAAAACAAGGTAAAGAGAAGTCCAACAACAGTGGAGAAGTTCCAAAGGAAAATTACATTCATGTGAGAGCTAGAAGAGGGCAAGCCACAAATAGCCATAGTCTTGCTGAGAGGGTAACTTTCTAGTTACTTTTTACTGCTGAGCATTGAATCTTGAAGTAAAATTTTCTTGTTTAGATGTCTTAGAAATGTGAAACTCTATGATAAATAGGTTAGAAGAGAGAAGATTAGTGAACGGATGAGATTGCTTCAAGAACTTGTTCCTGGATGCAATAAGGTAATTGATTCCTTTGAATTTGCTGAGTTTTCTTACCTTGTCGAGGTTTGATTGTTACTCGTATTGGATCGGTTTTTTCGTGTTCGTAGATTACTGGAAAGGCTGTAATGCTTGATGAGATTATCAACTATGTTCAGTCATTACAACAACAGGTTGAGGTATGTGTTTTAGCAGTTACTGTAACTGTAAGTCTGTAAGTTGGATGGATATCTGTTATTTTGATTATTAGAACTTGTTGAAATATTTGATTTATATTCTCCCTTAAATGAAAATGAACTATTCCATAGGTAATTTTCTTTCCTTATTGTAAAGTATGCCTTATTTATAGAGGGCGATTGTAAGGCTATAAACGATGATTATTAGACTAAGAACTGAATTCTATTCTCTCCAAAATCGACATTTGTTGGAGTCAGCTACCCTCTATGGGATCTTTCACATTAGTGTGATATTGTCCACTTTGAGCATATGTCCTCATGAGTCATGACTTTGTTTTTGGTTATTACCCAAAAGGCGTGGTTGCATCCCATTTAAACCCATGATTTCTCCCCTCTCTTTCCCATGTGGAGCAATTGATTGCAATGCAATACCTACATCCTTCCCTCGACCAATATACCATGTGTCTTTCCTCCAGGGGTACGCCATCTAACTGAACTACATTTGAGTTCAACACTTTCGCTTTGAAGGCTCAATCACGGATTTGACTTACGACTAGACTCACTTTTGCAGTCGATTTTCAAGGAGTTTTCACACTAGGTCTTCTTATATCGGAGAAAGACCTCTTATAATTATGAAAACATTACAATAATAGAAAAGAATAAATACAATTATCTTCCTGTTATGACAAGTATTCTTAAATGGTAAGAATTCTAATATTTCTAAATAGTAAAGATTCCAACCGAACTACTTAAATTTCAAAAGGGAACTAGAACTGAATTTTGGTTGTGATAGTGTATTGTTGTGTTGCAATTAGATACGGATTCGAATGGCTGTCAGTATGACCGACATGATGTAGAAGTTGTTTGTTTATACTGTTCTGCAGTTTTTGTCAATGAAACTTGCTACTGTCAACCCGGATGTGAGCATCGACATCGAGAGGATCTTATCCAAAGATGTAAGTTCGGAGCCGGTCTTGGCTGGTTTGATTGTGTTAAACTTAAGTCTGTTAGCCATTTCGATATCGTTCAACTTCTGTTTCGTGTAGATTTTCCACGCACGGGGCAGCAGCAATGGGACTGTTCTTGGATTCGATCCCGGGTTGAGCACCGTTCCCTCGGTCCCCCCTCACCGACCGTATCAGTTTCAGGAGACAATGACAAGTATGCCAACTACATCCATACAGTTTCCTCCTCTGCATCAGGTAGTTAACTTTGTCAATCCACAAACTGATGCAACTGTTTTGTTTGTATGTTCAACTAACATTTATCGAAAACCATTTTCGCGCAGACTATGCTAGAAAGTGATCTTCAAAGTCTTCTTCAAATGGGATTCGATTCGGGTTCGGCCATCGACAGTTTGGGACCAAATGGTATTCTTCATAATCAAATAACTTCTAAATCTTAAAGTTTAAATGCTAGAGATGTTTTATCTATAAACTTATTTGGCAATGGCAGGGAGGTTGAAACCAGAGCGCTAACTGCTTGCAAATGGAGACAGGAAACAAAAAAAAAGAGGACTCATTTATTCCTTAACAGAAATTCAAATGTTTTAAAAAGAAAAGGGTTGAAAGTATGTATAGGATTCAGTTTCTAACTATTGTTCTTCGAATTTTAGCAGAAGAAGATGGATTAATAGCAGAAAAAATGAATGTAAATTTAGAATTTGAGGGTGAGGCTGATGAGAATTGGTTTGAATTGGGATTTGTAGATTAGAAGAGGATATGGAAGTTGAAGCTTTTGTAGTGAGTTTTTGTGGAAACTTTCAAGGTTGAAGCTTTTGTATTGTGATCCTATTTGATTTTTTGATATCATATTATTTTAGATTTGTTATTTGAAACTGGTAGCAATCTTTTTTTTTTTTTAAATTAGTGGAATTGATTAAATTGGAAGCAAAAAAAAAGAATATATATATATATATATATATATAATATTCTATAGATAAAACTTTTCTAAGAAATATTATAATTAAAATAGGCGATGAGTTGATCATACAAATTTCCTTCAAATTTTAGAAGAAATAAATTTATCAATATCAAAAGGGTGGCTAGTGCAATCGTTTTATTAATTGGTGTTAATATAATTCATCATTAAGTTCGTGGGTTCAATCTTAAAAACAATACTACCCTTATGTAGAGGATAATTTGTCTTATTATTATATTATTAGCATATGTATTTTTGTATTATTGTAATATAATATCAAATATCTATTGTATTATATACTGTTCTTTTATATTATATGGTATTGTATTATAATAAATCATATGTATTATTATCATACCAAAATTAATGTTATAATCAATATTTTTGTATTATTATTAATATGCTATTGATAGTCGTATCACAATGACTTTCATTTAAAATGAAAAATATCTAATTAATACCATATATTACATTAACCATTGACATTCTAATAAAAATAATACTAGGATGAGTATATCATATACTAATAAGTGTATTCGTAAATACATTATTAATATAACGTATATTGTTCTTTATATGATATAATATATTGGTAATACCAAAATGGTGTCTAGGATAATTAAATTTTACGAAGCTTCTAATATATTATTATAGTCTAATATCATACTAGTTCGTGGATAATAAATAGAATATTAATACAATTGAATTTTTATAGTAGGTGTATTCATGTATAAATACATACATAATACTATATAAATATAATACATTGACATTGTTGTAATTGAAATCATCTTCAGCCTATGGTTTCTTTCCTCAGTGAAGGTCCAGTTTGACGGCGTCGGTGAATGTTGAGTTCGACAGTAAAAATCGAGGTCGATGGTGGAGCTTTTCGGCCGGTTTTCGGCAATAGTGGAACTAGGCGACGATGACACTAGATGATGAATTTTGACCAGTAATACAAAGTTCCTTATCATTCAGGTGTCAATCTTCTCGTGCCGCTCTTGAAATTACAAGAATTGAAGATAAAGAGATTCAAGCCCGTGATTTTATGGATTTTTGGCGTTCGCTGCTGCCGTTGAGCTACTACTTTTTTGGTATTATCAGTACGATGTTAGATAGAAGAGAAGGGCAAGAACGGAAAATAAATATATCTCTATATGTGGTTTTATTTATTTTTGAAATAATCTGTATATGTGGTTTTGTCGTTTTGTACCCCAACCCAAGCGGCGGCCAATATGCCATGAATCTATTTATGAATTTGAGAATATAAAGCCACCCATTTTTCCCCATTTCTTTTTTTTTTTTTTTTTTTTCCCCTCACCGATTCATTTCCTATTAACACAGACTGCGACATTGAAAGTCTTATTTATTTTTTGTTTTTTTTTTTCTTCCAATTATTTCACTTTAAATTAATATCAACTCGACATTACTAGTTTGACAGGAGATGAGATAAGTGGATTATTCTTCTCATATATTCAGTCCACCGTTTGATTCTTAAAATCGTTATTGTATTAATAACTTTTTTTTTTAATTTCTTTTCCTTTTCTTTTTGCGATAGTTAAATCTATCCTAAGTTCTACATCGAAATCATGTATCAATTCATTATTGTTCTTCTAGCATACCCATTTGATATCAATTATTACTGTTCATACCAGCTTTGGCGGTCATCTTAATATCTTGAAATTATTGAGTATTTAATAATTTTGTTATTCATCAACATAAATTATAGTTTGCTTCGCAAAATCTAAAGATTATAAATTAAAATTGATAATTTCATCTCTGAATATACACCAATCAAACGAGTGGCACGCTTCACCGATTGGCTAATTTGGATTTTCAGAAAAGACAAACTAATTAAATAAAACAAAATAATTTATTAAAATAAAAAATAATAAGAAGAAATCAGCTGCTTAAGAAGAAAAAAAAAACTGCACAGTCACAATCTTAGGTGTCATGAAGAATTCAGACAGAAGTTATGGATAATTTTAGAACCTTAAACGCACCAATCACCAAACATTCCCAATCCACAGGACAACTGATTTTTCAAAATGGAATGCTATATTTTTTATTAGGAAAATTACCAAAATAATCAAATTTTAAAAATAATTAAAAAAATTAGTTTATTATATATTTTCTTATGATTAATATAATATTAATGACTAGCAAATATACAAGTATTTTAAAATTTAACTTTTATAATTTAAGAATAATACATAATAAAATTTCAATTTTTTATTGAACCATTTTCCAAGAGCCAATTCCAATTTTGGGTTAGCCAACTGCCAGAAAAGCAAACCAGAACCCAAAACAAACTTATCATTGTAATATCAACCAAATAATTCTCCTGCCTTTCTTTTTCATTTCACCAATGCTTTTTTTTTTTTTTTGTCTACTGATTTTCCTTGTGTTCTTTCTTTTTCTACACAGTTCATCCGTTTTTACAATCAACCTATCTGTTCGCCGATCAAGTCCAACCCGACCAGCAAGAACGAGATACCCTGGAACAGCAAGAAGTAGAAATGGATCCCTTGCGCAGACAGAAGGCTTCGCGCCGATGCAGTTAGGAGTAGGAAAGCCAACGCGAGTTCTTTCGTGTATATTCGGTTGTGCTTCTTTTGCAATGCAGCTTTCTGCTCTTGCTTCTGAACTTCTTCCTTCAACTCTTCTAGGTCGGGCGCTGATGCCCCTCTTTGATGCGCCGCCCCTCCTTTCTGATGCTTTTGCTCTCTTTCCACTAAGGAGAGGAGATCGCCCTCTGACGAACGACCTGATTTCTTTGTAACAACCCATTCATAGGCACTACCGAGCTGGAAGAGACCGGAGATCATCGCATTGAATTTGGTGACTGACATTGTGTTCTCGAAAAGGAGGTAAGGGACAATGAAAGGGAAGGATTTTGGGGCAGGTAGGATGTTTAGAAACGACATGGTGGCCGGGATATAGCAAACGACCCAAGCAGGTAGCTCGGCTTCGGGAACAAACATTGTCATTGGAAGAATTATGCAAAAAAGTGTGAATGAATAAAAGGGCAGTATCAATTTTCTGAGTGAAAAGAAGAGGAAAATCAAGTTCAACTTTTTCCATACACTAATCTGCATTGAATCAATTACATATGAACTATATCAGAAATTTGACTAAACCCATTTATATAACAGAATCACAATTGCACTTTCGAGCAAGGACAAGGCAATGTTCCATGTAACGATACCTTCGATCGAATAATAGCAGGCAGACAAAGGCGAAACAATTGCATTGGGCCAGAATGCCATCTATGTTGCTGTTTTCTATAAGCTTCATAAGATTCTGGTAGCTCACATTGGCACTGATTATGCAGAAAACAAATACTAAAAAACTTGGAAAAAAAACACAATGAGTAAAAACTTATAATGAGCAAAGAATAGTACCTCAACATCATTTAAGAAAATGAATTTCCATCCATGAAGATGAGCACGGACCGCAATATCCATGTCTTCGACCGTGGTTCTCTCGAGCCACCCACCGGCGTCCTCGAGAGCTTTGATCCTCCACACACCAGCAGTGCCATTGAATCCAAAGAAGTTGAGAAACACACTGTTCACTTGCTGTTCAACTTCAAAATGGAAAGCTAAATTGATGTTCTGCAGCCTAGTTAGCAAATTCTCATCCTTGTTTACAAAAGACCACCTTGCTTGAACCAGCCCCAGCTCTTCATTATCCTGAACTCCATTAAAAAGAGAAGTTGTAGCTTTCAAGGAACAACCTAAAACACAATTCACAACTTAACAAATGGAGGCTAAAATACCTTGAAATGAGGGACAGTTCTTTTGAGGAAATCCGGTGTGGGTTGAAAATCGGCGTCGAAGATTGCGACGAACTCGTAGTCTTTAACATAGCTACAATTCATGGCGGATTTGAGATTTCCAGCCTTGTAACCATCTCTAATGACGCGATGTCGATAAACAATGTTGGCACCCTCTTGCTGCCATTTATGAACCTCTTCTTTAATCAGCAACAGTGTAGTTGGATCATCAGAATCATCAAGAACTTGAATTAGCAGCCTGGTTTTTGGCCAGTCTAAATTGCAGATAGCAGCAATTGATTGCTGATAAACCTAAGAACAACCCACAAACTCAATTGTCAATAAGAACTAAAACAATTCCCAATGTCAAAAGAAAATCTACGAACAATAAACTTCACCTCTTTTTCATTGCACATGGGGATCTGAACAAGAACCATTGGGAAATATCCCTTCTCGCCAGATTCAAGATCTTCCTCTTCAGGTTTAAGAACTGGTTGGATTTTCTTGAATCGAATCCAGAAACAACCCAAACATAAGATTAAACGATCCATACTCTGAATGAAGAACAGAATAACACAGGCATTGGCTAAGAACTGAAGAGGAGGAGCTAAGTAATCCACTCGAATCAATACCCATTGAGCATAAATCCAATCAAAAACCCCTTTAAAACCCCACTTCGATGCCCAGAGATAATCCAATTGAAGTTTTGGAGTACCAAAATGCCAGCCGTTGAAGAAAGCCGCAACCTCAAACCCCAACATAAGCACCGACAGCCATAGAAACACTTTGATACAAGAATAGAACCTCGTTTTCACAGTGGGGTTTTCTTTCTCTCTGCCTCCGACAGTGACGTCACTGTCGGCGTCCGTCCGGCCTGAAGCAACGCGGCGTCGAACGGCGGTGGCTAGGTCAACAAATGCAGAGGCAACGGAAGTTAAACAACCGGCGGCCTTGTGAGCCTTGAGGAGTAGAACCCAAGTGAATTGCCTAGCGTTTTTGCCTCTGGTTCGACTCGTCGGCGACTCGCCGGAAATAAGAAAATCAACCTCCGACGGACCCTCGAGCTCGACCATGGACCAATTTGGACTATCCATCTTAACAACAACAGGGGTTCCTCTGTGAGTGTGTTTTCCCCACCAATTAAACGAGGGTGCCATTATTGAAACAACAATTTGAAAACCCCAGTTGCAGAAACCCAATTTTCAAAACCTCCTCTTAAACCCAATTCTTAACCCGATCATAAAAATGGAGCAAGACCCACAAAATTAAAGGGTAAGGGGACAACAAAATGGCTAAGATTATGATCTCATTGTCGGAGAAAAAGGAAAATATTTAAAAAAAAAAAAGGGGGGATGTAGAAGAAATACTTGGAAAGAGCGAAAGAAGACGCGTGGTGAAGAATGCAGCAGTGGCCGTCTCTAAATCAATGGCGACATTCGGTGAAGCGGAGATAAGCTTTCCATTCGAATGCAGATTACAGCACAGAAAAGGTATTAAAGAAGGGAAGAGCGATAGCCGAACCAGGATTCAGAAATGGAATGCTAACAGCTCACCACGTCTTTGAAATTTTGAAATAAAAAGGGTTTTTCAAATGAAAAAAAAAAAAAAAAAAGAAAGAAAAACACTCACGTTCTTGATCAAAATCATTGACAAAGTTATTGGATTACTATTTCATACTTTTTTTTTTTTTTTTTTTTTTGATAAATATTCACACTATATCCCGATTATACACGTCAGGAGCATACCACAAAAGCCCAAGTGTTCAATTAACTCCGCTATCAAACACATTATTTCATAATTATTTATTTCTAAAAAACTCACGTTTTCTATTTGGTCCTTAATTTACAAAAATGGCACATTTTTTTCTAAAATTGAAGTATAACTTCGTTGTCTATTTAATTATCATATTACTTACAAATGTTTTATCTATAGAAATTTGTGTTAATTGAATATTATTTGCACTAATTGATTTTTTTTTTTTTTTTTTGTTAACCCACCACAATATTCTCTATTTCACAAATTTTTTTTGGTTATTATTATACATGAAAATGAAAAATCAGACATAATTCTCTCTTGATTGGTAGGTATATTTGAAATAAAAATGTAAAATTTAAAATAAATGAATAAAATAAAGAGTATAAGGTAAAAACAGCAGTAGTTTAATTGCGTTAGTGTACATTTAAAAAGGATTCTGTCATCATTGTCAAACCTCTTTATAGCAACAAAACGGAGACCATACCATACATAAATCAAATATAAATTAGTTTCTTAAAATTCAAGTGTAATGCTCTAATAACTTACTTTAATTAGATATAAATCTTTTGGTATCCAATCCAAAAAACCGACGAAAAAAGAAGAAGAAAGAAAATTGCGAACAATCGTAAGAAGAAATCGAAGAACGACGAACTTGAGAAGAATCCAAAAACAATAAAAAAATAAGAAAATAATCATAATAAAGAGGAATATAGTCAACGATTAGAATAATAAATTAAGGTAAAAATATGTTATAAATAAATTATAAAAAAAAAAGTGCTATAATTAGTTGTCTACTGTAAATTCTCTTGTTTTTATTCGCCAAAACGCCATTTTCCCGCGTAAAGTAAATGAATTTACCATCTAGCCCTCTCCCAAAGCGTGTATATCACACGAGTGTATAATACTAGTAAAATATTATTTTTATTTTTGCATTATTAACTCGTTAACACCGCAGGTGCTGACGTAGCTTAATGTTTTCGTATATATTAAACAACAGATATTTGCATTGCCTAATTTGCCCTCTTTTCAGATTAATCCACCGACAAATTGTAAGTCAAAATCTTGCGTAATCGAAGCAGGGCATTATTGGAAATATGGTTTTCATTTCCTTTCAAGGTAAAATACCAATTTTGTCCATGTTCATTTCTTCCATTTTGATGGTGAAATTTTCAAAAGTTTTAACTTTTAATTTTAAATTTTGAATTTTATTCTATTTGTTCATAAACTTTTATATATCTAATTTTAGTCTCTAAATTTTATTATTTTTTTGTTATGAATATTTGAACTTTCAAAAAAACTTAATTTTTTTTTTGTAAATTTTAAAAATGTATTCATATTTTATATTCGATTGTATTAAAATTATTAACACAATTAAACAAATTTTAATTAATATTAATTTCAATTTTATTATAAAAATAAATTTTAAATCTTTTTTGAAATATAAAAATTAAAATTAAAGGGTTGAAATTTAATTTTAAAGACCAAAACATAACAAAATATATAATTGAGTGACTAAGATTAGAATTTTAAAATTTTAGTGATGAAAGTAAAACAAATGAAAATTTAGAAGAAAAAAAAAATTAAATACAAAAAAAAAGGATGGCTTGTTGATTTAAATGATTAATTATAATTTGATTCAATTTCGATCACCAATTATTAAAATTGGTATGTGTCTCCAGCGTTGAATGAAGCTAAATCAACATTTATTAGTATTCCTCTAGCATGTCGACAGAAATGCTTCTTATCAACTTCATTTAGTTTTGAAATAATAAATTATTTCGAGTAATTAATATTTTGAAACTGCAATGATAGGTTCGAATGTGACTTTTTGAGAAGTTATAAATACAAAAACAAACAAACACTCCCTCGAATTTCCAGCCTTATCTAATCAGCAAAAACAGAAAGAAAACAAAGAAT
Source organism: Cyclanthera cordifolia (assembly GCA_037832605.1). NCBI lineage: Eukaryota > Viridiplantae > Streptophyta > Magnoliopsida > Cucurbitales > Cucurbitaceae > Cyclanthera > Cyclanthera cordifolia. The sequence goes on along the minus strand of JBBMEG010000022.1, from coordinate 1,944,465 downwards.
CATAAAAATAAAAAATAATTTAAAAAAAAAAAAAACCAAAATTAAGGCTAAATATGATGCAATCCTTGTTTGTTTACATATAATGAGAAAAAGTCAACTTGCTACCACACAAACAAGACTACAAAATGGTGACAAAAAGACAATGTTTTGGGGAATGTAATTAACTCTAGGGTTCTATTGGGTTAACCAAAGTTAAGGGCAAACATTTAAGAACTCATTCCAAACAAACGTTATAAGACTCATGAAATGAGAAAGCAAAAGCAAAAGCAAAAGCAAGATCATTCCAAACAACTTACTATATTAATTAGATATAAGCAGTCACTAGGATTCGAACAATGGCAACAACATGCCAAAAACAAGGTCTAGTCACCTAGTTTCCACATCAAACGTGGCATTTCCAAGGCGAAAGAAATGGACTTGTAATAAGTCAATTAAGATTAATAATGAGAAAAAAAAGAGACTTATTTGTGATGGTAGGATGATTTTGGTTCGATTTTTATTGATTTTTGTGCCAAACGGATAATTAAGTCAATATATTCAATTTTTCAAAAATTGAGTTCGAACCAATGTCCAGTAAATGACAAAACTATTGGTTCGGTTCGATTTTGGTTTGGTTTCGATTTTGATTTCAATACAATTTTTTTGTTATTTTTATTTTTTTTTTAATCTCATTCTCAATTTGATTTGTAATTTTGTTTCGAAGACTTTCATTTTACTAACAAAAAAAACAATAATTTTCATAAGTATCAAAATATTTACGATATTTTTTTACTTCATATATTCACATTTAAATGGTTCTTCAATCAAATTTATTGGCAACATAAATTTAATGGCAGCTGTACTTAATCGCGTGCTACTCATCCTGTATGCAACATGCGTGCCTCGACTGCCCAGTTGTGCCCTACATCACAGTGTAGACCACCGCTTGCTTAACGATGCTCAAGCCGCACCCGTTGAGCTTGTACGCCTTTCCCCGCACACGCTAGCACGCTTGTTAGTAGTCAAGCCTTGTATAGAATGGCCTGCGTGCAATCGAGATTGTCGTTATATCACCGACCGAGTCCCTCATCTAACGCTTCAGGAGAATAAAATTGTCACACATTAATTAGATAAAAGGAAGATCATAGATATATAAGTGATGACAACTATCTTCTATAAAGTATTTTGAGTGAAAAAAATATATCCTCCTAGCGAATACAAATTTGGTGCACCATTTGATGTCACATATGTAATTTAGAAGGTATTACCTCCTTACAAGCAGGCAAGTTTTTCTTGACTAAAAAACATGAAGATTAATACCTAGAGTTAACAATATAGGATTATCATCTTATCAATTAGTACCCATATATACCATTGACAATTTCTCTGGAACTTAAGTTTAAATAATAGATTGTCATTTAAATTTGGAGGAAATCTTTGAATTTTTAATGAAAATATTGAAATTCTGTATTTGACCTTTAATTTAAGAGGAAAAAAAAAAGTAAATTAAAATATTTTTATTCCATATATGTGCTGAGACTTTAACGCAATCAAATTTCTACGGCATTCGACAAAAATTTAGTGATTTTGCCTTATTCCAATAATAATGGAATTTATTACCTAATATATATCCGTTGGGATATATATATAATTAAATAATAAAAAACTAAAAAAGTAAGTCAAAATATAAGTTATAATTCTCTTTCTTAAAAAATTAACATTTTAAACAAATTAATAATATAATTTTTTATTTTATCTAATAACTTAATAAAATATTAAGCGAAAAATTCATAATAACTTTTTAGTAGTTCAATGAAGAAATTCTCGATTCATAGGTACTCAATAATACCACAAAATTCATAATATTATTTATAGATAGATGATAAAAATCATATACAACAAATTTTTATTTTATCTAATAACTTAATAAAATTTTTGATTAGTAATGCACATACGTGTACAAAAAAAAATAAATAAATAAAATGATAAGTTATTTTGAGTAGTTTTGAAATTAGAAGTTATTTTGAATGATTAAAAATGAGTTGTTACAATAGCTAGTTTATTTGAGATAAAATTATTAAATACTCATTTCTAACTCTCATTAACTTGTTAAAAGAGGAATAATTCGCATCAATATACGTCAAAGGATCAGGGGTCAAAGATTCCAATCCCGATCCCAATTGTTGGGTAATCTATAATTAAAAAAAAGAAAAGAAAAAAAAGAAAAGAAAAAAAAGAAGAAGACTCATTAAGTTCAACACCTCTAAATAATTAGCAAACATGCCTAAACTAACACATTTTTCATCCAAATAAAAGAAAGGTTGGGTGAATGGCTGAAAATAGCAACTGAAGAATGTCACGAAACATGATCTATAAGTTGATATTTACATAGCAACTAAGTTAGGAATAGAGATGGATAAAAACCTGAAAGGCCAACTTCAACTGCGAATTCAGAGCTACAAATACACGATTCAAAAGCAGTGGTAGAGCAGCAAACATCAAGCTTTTCTCTTTCTTTTAGCGCCAGGTTTGGCTCCTTTTTTGAGATTCAATTCTGATTTTGAACCTTTCAATCTTTCCCCTATAACTGTACTCCACAGAGCCCTCTCTACATCCGATGGCGTGAAAATTTGTCTTTCTGAGCTCAATTCCTGCAAATCACCATATCATTAAATCTGTATAGCTTTGTAATCAGCTCCTCCTCTAAATGCGTAATTTCAAAATCACTAAAGAAATGTCGAACATGTCCTAAGAATGTTCAGCTCTTGAGTAACGATGGTATATTCTAAGATTCAGAAAAGAAGCTTAGGTCTCTAAATTATAAGGTTGTTTATCTCACAAAATACATAAACCCATATGTATAAATCCACTTCATGCTAAAAACAGATATTTACCTACTAATGATTTATCTTGTCTTCGGTAGCACATTGACTATTCTTTTACATATAGTACAACTTCCAAATTCTATTATATTAGGTTGTCAAGCTAATTGCAAGTGCCAACTCATCCATAAAAAAAAAGAAAAAAAGGTTAATTTGTACCTATGTGATTCTCATGAATTGAAAGCATTCCTTTCAAACACATAGTTATTTAATCATTGAGTGGCTTCGAGATCGAGAGATCCATCGGATAACTGCCACCTACTAAGGTTTTAATTTCATACGGGCTACATTGAAATCCAAATGTTGTACGGTCAGATAGTATCCTCTGTGACAATTGACAATAGTAAAGGTATAGGCCCGAGCAGTCACAGTCACAAATATTTAAAAAAAAAAAAAAATTCTTTGACCACTGAACCCCAGATCCTTAGCAATAAACTCACAGATGAAACACATGTTGCATAAATTTGGATTTTAGTAACTTGATTCTGTTGTATAATACGATTGCATAGCATACACAGTCAAGTTGTCAACTTTCAAAACTCAAAGTTTGAAACACCGCTTCAATTTTTACAATGCGAAACTCAAATCATGGTTTTGACTTTGAGGAATAAATCTTTACAAAGCTAAGTTCGTCAGAAAGTAAATTTCAAGTACAAAAGAACGAAAGAAATTGAAGCCTAAAAAGAAGGAAACAGAGCTATACTTCAACTTAATGAATTCTAAAAATGAACTTAACTTCCATAAACAAACACAAAACCAAGGGGCTTTGATTAAAGAGATAACAAACAGACCTTAGCCTTATCTTGCAACTTATTTACGAACAATAAGTACTGCTTCAACGAGTAATCCTTGGAGTTTCCAAGAGCTGCCTCCATAGCCTACTTACACCATAACAAGTTAAACATTCAAAACACAAATTACAGAAATCAATAGTTAATGATAATCTAATTGCATCAACATTTCACCTCGTCGGACATGAAAGGCGCAACATCCGGAGCGTAAGCAGCGAGAATCGCCGAGGCAGTGGCCGGACCAACGCCTTTGAGCGGCGTAAGCTCAGAAACAGCTTTGGAAACATCAGGAAGACACTGAAATGCCTTTTTAGAGGCCAACTCGACGAGAGATTCGTCCAATGATGAAACGAAGTCCAAGAGACGAGGCCTGAAATCCGCAAAATCGTTGCCGCGATGTAATGAGAACAAATCGACGAAACCTAAATGAAGAGAAAGAGATAAAAAGTGGTAAATACCTCCATTTTCCGCGAGTGAGCTTCCATTGCATGAGTTTCGAGAGCTCGGAGGTAGTGATGTGAGGGTTAGGGTTTCGTTTGTGGAGAAGAGAAGGGAGTTCGTTGCGGTAAAATTCGTCGAGAGAAACTAAATTGGGCTTGCCTAGGGCTTCGATTTGGGATGGATAAGAAGAGACGGCTTCTCTCCAGAGATTTGGATCGGAATTTGAGAACTTCACCATTGCAGATTTGGCGACGATCCCGCTCTTTGTCTACACCGGCGTTTTGATTTTGGAAATGACCATTTTCCTGTGACTGCAACTCTCTCTCTCTCTCTCTCTTTTTTTTCTTTTTTTTTTAAGATAATTGAATCGTTTGATCTCATAATCCTTTCAATTTAGTTGGATTAGACTACGTCCAAACAATAAAATTAACGCGTGATTGATCATTACTGTATATTGAAGTTTAAATTGATGAAATCTAGTTTGCTTCTCAGTGTTATATATTTGAGGGTTTTTTTTGGGCACCGATTTTTGTATATAAATTTTAAGAGTCTTTATAATTAGTGGTTAGAATGAAGACTTATTTAAATATTTAAAAATATTGATTGTATTAAAAAATCTTATTTGGACGCAGTTTTTAGGAGTACTTAGAATGAAAATTTATTTTAAGTTTTTAAAAGTAATGGTTAATAATGATTGCAGTCAAAAATTTATTTAAATATAACTTTTAAGAGTATTTAGAATGAATTTTTTTTTTCGAGTTTAGATGTAATGATTATAATTAAAAGTTTGTTTGAATGTAGTTTATTTTATGAGTATTTAATACATACTGATTTGAAAAACTAAAAACAAACTGCTCGGCTAGGGTGTGGTACTTTGTGCTTTGTAATGAACCTACTAAAAAAAAAAAAAAAAAAGCACCCCAGATAGGTTTGAAATTGGGTATGTTGACTATAGTATTTAGAATAAAGATTTTTTTTTTTTTAAGTATTTAAAAGTAATAATTGCAATTAAATGCTTGTTTTGATGTAGTTTTTTAGAGGATTTAAAATTAGAATTTATAATGAGAATTGATTTTGATTATTTAAAAGTAATAATTACATTAAAAAACTTGATTGGATGTAGTTTTTAAAAGTATCTAAAATGAAGATTTATTTTGAGTATTTAAAAGTAGATTGCGGTAAAAAATTTGTTTGTATGTAGTTTTTTTAAGAGTATTTAGTAATTACTAATTTCTAAATCTCTTTAAATACTCTTTCCAAACACCCCATGAGATATCTACAACTCTAGCGGTATTTGTTATGAGATTTTAAAGTAGTATTTCAAATTAGTATTTACTAACTACTCCTAAAAAAAACTATACCCAAATGAGAATTTGATTGGAATCATTACTTTTAAATACTTAAAATAAACTCTTATTCTAAATATTAATTTTAAATACTCTTAAAACTAAACAAGTTTTTAACCGTAATCATTATTTTTAAATACTCAAAATATTTTTTCATTCTAAATACTAGTTTTAAATAGTCTTAAAAATAACATCTAAACAAGTTTTTTCTACCATCATTACTAATTATTACTTTTAAATACTCAAAATAAATTCTGATTCTAAATACTCTTAAAAACTCAATCCAAACATCCTCAAATGTTCAAGCTCCGATATTGATTGAGCTCAAATCCCATGGTTGACGATCTACTTTACTCAAGAAGCAATATATTAATTTTATTGGTGTATCAATCACTATACTCAACGTGGCAAAAAAGCAATAGTTCAGTGGTATCAATATATATCCAAAGACTATGAGATCTCGGGTTTGAATTTCCCACCCCCAATTGTTATAATCTCAAAAAATAATAAAAATATAACTATACTGAACGTAGTTTATAAGTAATATAATCAATATACTTTATATTTAGTATATTACTAATATATTTGATATATCAGTTTATCTATTACATAGTTGATTCACTTCTCAAGTATACTTAACAAGTGATATCCCTACATTAAATATATCAGTAGCTTATAAGAAATATTTCACACATTTGGTTCACTAATGAAATACCACAAGTATATCTAATATACTTAATATATATTAACATGATATTAATGTATATTATTCGGTACATATATTCTAAACAAGACTCTTAGTTATATCTGATATATTGAATATAAAGAAATTCTGGTATATTATAGATGTACTTCATTAAGGTATATGATTCCACAAACTAAACTGTAATTGTATCACGTCGGATTTTACCGTAGATAAACTGCTAAACTGTACATAATAACAATAATAATAATAGTAAAACACGCCAACCAATAAGTCAATAAAAATAGTAACTCATGTAACTCGTGATCAGGTTACGAGTTCGAATCTTCTCGTTGAACTAAAAAAAACAGTAAAACACCCCAAGGCCAAGCCTGCGTAACATAAGCCTACACAATACACGAAAGAACCAGTACAATAGTTATTTTTCTTATTAAAAAAGTCTCAGGTTGGCCACCTTTTGCCCACATGATCCTTAAACTACTTGATTCAACTGAAAAATCCGTTCGACAAAATCTTGAATACATATCCGCAATCGAATGAAAATTTGAAAAAGAAAAGTTATTTTCAAAAGACGAAAGTTGACCAAAAGAGGCAGGGCAGAAGCAAGTCAGCACCAAATCATTTCTCATTACCAAATTATGAAGCTGATACTGATACACAATACTTAGCTAATCTGCATTGGCTCTCCGAGGTGAAGTTTTGTATACAATCTACTCATACATGGCCAAGCTCCCTCCCTGAATTTTTTCGACGGATTAACAAAGTCTCAATACGTGAACGTGTCACAACATTGTGTTCCCATCCTTACCCGGCAACCAATTTCTTCATGGAAACAATATATAGCTTAAACAATCTTATTCGTGCAAGTTTAAGAAGTACCTTCACCTACAAAAGGGCTCTGTTCAATTGGTCGATTTCTTTCTCTTGAAACATTTCTCCACAGCCACAAAACTTGAATTAACCCACCATTCGCAACATGCAAAGGAAAAGCCTGTGCTTGAATTGCAAACCCATAAGCAAGTAGTTTGACGAAAACAAAGAAGGAACCGAGAGCATAAAGCTGTTTCTTGAAGCTTGATTCCTGCTGAATGATTGATGTTTTATTTTATTACTTGAACTATGAAGAAAGAAAAAAAAAACATATGGAATAATGTAAAAAAAAAAAGTAGAAGCAAAATGTACCTCTGAGCTACCAAAAACTTCTTGAGATATCTCCTTTAAAAGGTCAGTCAGCAAGACACCAACAAACAGACCAATGGGAACCAGCAACTCCTGGTTTCTAACTATGGATGCTACAAAATCTGATAAAGAGCTAACAGCAAAGAACAAGAGAAGAGACCACTTCAATGTCTCCTTCGCCATAAAAAGCAGTCTCTCCAGTAGCATCTTCTCTGCTTCCTTCCATGGGAAAATTTTGATCGGTTCAGGTACGACCTCCAGCATCTTCTCTTTCAAAGTTTCAATTTGTATAGGCACAGAACTAGAATCCATAAACCGTGCTAATCCTACTTTTGTCGAAGATACAAAATTTGCTTGGCGATTTCCAGGACGCAGCAAGCAACTATTAAGCCAAGATGATTTTTCTTTGAATAGTATCATCTGCAGAAATAGAAAAATACAATCTCAAGTCTGGACCTTTTACTTATACTTGATTAAAAGTCATAAACAGAAGGAAAATAAAATTGAAATGTACAACAATTCGAATGGGTAGATATTCCCCCATCTCAATGCAAGCAAATTATTCAAAATCCAATAGATTCGCTATGTCAATGCAACATACATCCCAATTAGGCAACTAACAAGATAAATCATTAGAAACTACTAGGAAACTACCTAGCAACTCAACTAAAGTAACGAACTAAATTAAAATAAACAAGCATTTCACATTACTCTAATTATGTAAGAGATCTCAAAAAACCCTAAGTAAATTGGCTTAAACCCTCAGAAAAATGCCCATTTCTAATTCTACAGAATCCCTTCGACATCTTCCCTTAAAATCTTGCAGAGGAGTGGGACTCAATCAATTTTCTCAAGGAAAGTGCTATTCAGTAGGCTTCAACCGAAACAAGGGATGTAAAGCTCTTGCTCGAGCATTCGATTATAATTAAACTACAAAGTAACACGAATATACGATAAAACTAGAGGCAGTAACCAATAAATCAACAATCAATGGTCGCTTCAAGTATCCGAAGAAGCCTAGAAAATTAAAGAGATTAAGGCCAGTAAATTATCCAGCTCAATCAGTTTATCTTGCAATTCGTCATAAATCAAGCGAATCGATAGAAATGTTCTTACTCGGGGCTTGGGAGAAAAGGAAGGCAGCGAAATTGACGCCGGCAGCGCCATTAATATCCTTTGTTTCACCGTTCGCCGCGATCGTCTTCGTCTTCTCTTCGTTAATCTTTCTCTCCTTCTCTCTGTTTAGGGTTGGTTCTTTGATGCACGATTCCAAATCCAGAAATTTCTTCATATTTTTCTTTTTAGTGATTTAATCATTTATTTTTTATCCATACATTTTTCAAATTTTAAGTTTTAGTGAGTTCGAATTTTAAAATGTTGAATTTTTATAAATTTTTTTAATTATTTTTTTTCTAAAATTTTAGAAATATTTTTACTATTTTTTTTATTTGTTTTAAAATTATTACTATTATTGAATTGACGTTAATAAAAATTAACTTCAAATTTATTGTAAGATCACTCTCAAAAGAAAATTTTGAAAGTTTAAAAAATTAAAAATGAATATTTAAATGTCAGAGTTAAATTTATTTTTTTGAAATTCTAAAAATTAAAATGAAACAAAATTCATAAACTATAGTATTTTTAATCTTTATTGTTATTTATTTATCAATTAGATTAAATTTCAAGTTTATTCATAATTGCATGATGTTATATTAATTTGATATTTTCCAATTAACTTTAAAAGTTGTCTATTAAAAAATAGACTAAGCAAAAGGGTGAGTTCTAGAGAGAGAAGCTCTCGCCTCTCCCACGTCTCATTTGTGTGGGAGGTTGATTTCCCACTTTAGGAGTTTTTATCCTCTAAATAAGTAGGTATAACCTCCGTGAAAGGAAGGCTTTAATTATCCTCAGTTTGGGAAGAATAAGGATATTGATTTGAAAGTTTACGGATCAAAATTAAACATTACAAAATAAAAAACTAAAATAGAATAAAGATTAAGTAATTTATGAACCAAAATGATATTTTAGCCCAAAGTTATTAAAACTATTAGACCAAATTTAATTAATTTTAACTTCAAAGTTTTCATAGGAATTAAATATTAAGTTTCTTTTAGTTTTAAATAAATTAAAATCCAACAAAATTGAAAATATGTAAATTAAAATTTCATAAAGTAAATAATGACAAGATAAATAAAATGTCAAAGATTCAAATAAATTGAGTGGCACTAGCAATTGTGCATGTAACAAAAGTTTCAAATACACAAACTAGAAATTCTTTAAACAAATAACAAATACTTAACTTCTTTTATCATACATGAAACACTGAAATATTACAATAAGTTCCAATAAAAACACAAACATTATGAATATGAAAATTAAAAAAAAAAAAAAAAAAAAAAAAAAAAAAAAAAAAAAAAAAAAAAAAAAAAAAAAAAAAAAAAAAAAAAAAA
>JBBMEG010000022.1:1903343-1914307 GCA_037832605.1 Cyclanthera cordifolia | reverse complement strand
CACGATCTCACCCATTAAATAAAATACTAATATTAAAAAAATCAGAATTAATAAATAATAAAAATTATTTCAACAATTATAACATTTACAATCGTAAATTTTATTATTATTGTATTTATACGAATCAACGTATTATTATGATATAATCAATTAGATATTAGTGATTATAACATATAGAGTATGAAATTGGTATTTTTCATTACAAATGATTATCATTGGTTTTGATATAGCATAATACTAACCTAGGGTAATACCCTATATAAATGTAACAAAAAAGATATTATATAATACAATATTGTATACGTATTGGTTGTATATAAGTACTTTTTTATCTTCTATGTATCGTAAACTTATGATTGCAGACTAATATTAGGGTTTGGAGCAAATCAAGTAGATTGAGCATTGAACATTTATAGATGAGTCACCAGCGATAGAGCTTACCGACGACAGCGACGGCGAAGATTCTGGCCGTTCGCGGCAATCTTCTCTGGCTGTTCGCAACAATTTTCTCTGGTCGTCGGCAGTCATCTTCTCCGGTTTATGTGTCAAAGAAAAGGCATTTATGGATTATTAAAAAGTATAAAAATTCATTTGAATATGCTTGCAATTAAAATCAATTTGTGATATGTAATAATTATAGATAAATTGAATATCCATGTAAAATAAAAAAAAATAAAAAATAAAAAAAAAATAAAAAACTGAACAAGAATATTGCTAATGTTCTAACCCGGTGCGATTTTAGTTTTTTTTTTTTTTTTTTTTTGGATTTTTCATGAATAGAAAAACAAAAGAAAAAAAAAATCTAACTATATAAAAAAAAAACAAAAAAATACAACAAAACAAATACAACAAAATTGATTCTTAAAATGATATACATATCAAATAATTTCAATCAAATAAAATTTAATAGTTTCAAGCAAAATATAAAAATTAAAAAAATGTATAAAATATTTTATAAAAAGTCTATATAATTAAATAGCTATGCCAAAATTGCTATTAACAATATATTTATATTTATATATTTATTTATATTGTATATGTATATAGATATAATTTTGACTTTATATGTAGAGGTCAATTTTAACTTCTAAATTCCGTTAGATTAAACGATATTAAGTTATGATTATGATTTTTTTTTTTTTTGACAAGATTTTTAGGTATGATTGAGTTTCAACAGAATTCAAAATTAATTTTTAGGCAAAGTTAATTATAGTAATTTTTTTAATAAAAAAAAAGAGATAGCAAACAATTTATCTCATATTTATTTTAAACTAACCATTTCCAATTATATCGAACAACCAACCATAAATAGAACTCCAAAACTAAAATGAATAAATATAGATACAACCAATGAAGATATACTTTCAAATGATAATAATAATATTAATAATAAGTAAATTTTAAATTTTGCAGTTCTAATTTGAAGAAAAAAAATGAGTTTAATTTTATGTTTCCAAATTTAGAATTTAGTCTCTATGTTTTTTTGAAAGCTAAAATTTAATAGGTATAAAAAAACAGAATTTAATTCGCATGCGTTGACTAAAAAATAGCATGTTCCATAGATATAAACTATAATGTATGAATAATATTTTTTTTATAATAATTATCTCATACTCTCGTAATCAAGACATAAGTTGTTAATTTCTAAGTATTTTATTTATCAATAGACAATATTTTAAATTTATCAAAATACATGGACTAAATTATAATTTTTCAAATTATATATATTAAATTTTAATTCTTCAAACCAAAAATACTAAATTTTAATTTTCAAAATCATAAAAACTAAATTCATACTTTTTTTTTCTTTTTTTTTTTTTTTTTGAAGATTTTTAACTAAAAGTTATAATTTACTTAAAAAAATAAAGGTGCATACATTGATAATTTAAATATAACATTGAAAAAAGTGATAAGAATAATAGCTATATAAGATTTTATAAGTTATAATTTCACAACTAAATTACTGTTAGAATTAAAAATCATTCAAAAATATATTTTTATCTATTTCAATAGAAAAGAAAAAAAGGAACATATTAAAAAAAAGATAGATTTTGTCAATAAAAAGCCTTTTTTAGTAATTTATTTTGTCAATAAAAAGCCTTTTTTAGTAATTTATTATAATTTTAGTAATTTATCATAATTTTTAAATTCACAAATATATTAAACATAAATACAAAAGTGAAAATGTAAGATTTATTTATATCTTAAGCTTCAATTTATATATTATATATCAATCATTTTAAAAAAATAAAAAATAAATTTATCCATGATTGAATAGACAAACTTAAAAAAACGAAGATATATTAAGATTTATTTTGAAAAAAAAAAATTCTAAGGTAGATGATTAAAATTTATAACGTGATCATTAATTCAACAAATACTTTTCAAAATTATAACTCAAATAGTCAACGAAGATATTTTCAAAGTTAAATAGACTAATTTTGGTAACACGGCCTTTCAATTTATTATTTAAATCAACTTTTTTATTAAATAAATTTGACTTGAAAAAACTAAAATATTTTAATCTTCAAACTTTCAACTTTATTTTATATGATTCTTAATTTTTTTTTAATTCAATTTCTAGTCATTTAGATTTTTCAATTTGTTATATTTAGGTTTTTAAATTTTTAAATTATTAACTTTAATCTATAAACTTTGAAAAAAAAAATGTTTTAAAATGAATCTTAAAATAAATTTAAAGTTAATATTAATTGAAATTTGTTTAAAATATTAATAATTTTAATATAGTAAATCAAATATGTGAACTTATTTTGAAAATTATAAGATATATTTTTTAAAGAAAAATTAACATAAACATATAATTAAGGATCATTTAAAATTATTTTTAAAATATAAAGATTAAAATTAGATATTTGAAAGTTTGATTATGACAAATTTATAAATTTAAAGACGGAAAATAGACTCAATAGAATAAAATATATTAAGATTTATATTTTGGAAAAAAATAATTTTCTGAAGTAGATGATTAAAATTTATGGCGTGATATTGATTGTTTTGCAAGTACTTTTCAAAATTATAAATCAAATAATCACCAAGTTAAAAGACTAAATTGGTGACATAACCTTTCAAATTTATGATTTAATCAATTTTTTTATTAGATAAATTTGACTTAAAATGGATTAAAATATCTTTTTAATTTTAAACTTTGAACTTTCTTTTACATGATTTCTAAATTTTAAAATTTTAATTTTAGTCTTTAAAATTTTCAATTTGATCTATTATGTTTTTTGAAATTTTAAACGTTTAATTTTAGTTACAAATTAAAAAAAAAATTAAATGAATTTTAAAATAAATTTAAATTTAATATTAATTAAAATTTGTTCAATAATACTATTAATTATAGTATAAGTAAATTGAATGTGTGAATATATTTTTAAAAATTATAAGATTTTTTTTTAAGTAAAATTAACCTAATATTTCTAATAAAGGACACTTTAAAATCATTTTTAAATTCTAAAGACTAAAAGTGAATATTTAAAAGTTTAATTACAAAAATTGAACAAACTTGTAAATTTAAAGACTAAATAGAAGAGACTTTTCCACATCTAGCTAAATTTATGATTTTAATTAAATAAGTATTCAAGTTTTAAAACATTAGCAAACTAATTCATCTATTTTAAAAATATGAAAATCATTGTTTAACAAAAGACTTGTTATACCCTTCCTGAAATAAAAAATAGATTAAGACGCTTCCATAAACACTGACCTAGTCTGCTCCATCACCATTACCAGGGCTACAATTGGGAAGATGACCTTCACCATCACTGTCGTCGATCTCGAAGCCCACTCCGTCAACTACGTCGATGAATCCTCCATGAACGTCGTCGTCTCATAGCTCCATCGCCATCGATTCCGTTCAGCTCCTCCGTTGTATCCTTCATGGACGCCGACGAATGAAGCTTCAGGCATTTTCACAGAGATTCGTTAGTCGAAAATTCTCATCATCGGCATCAAGAAGAAAGCAAGGTTCGGTATGGAGTATGTGATTCATTGCTTCTCTGCTGGTGAAGGATGATTAAGATATTCTATTGCAGAACAAATTGAAGCCGTCAATTGCATGTAAAACAAACCCTAAGTTAAAGATGTATAACAACCCAGTCTTAAATCGTAAGGTTAACCCGAGATGCCAAGACAATGCATGAAAAATTCTTAAAATTTTTGGAAGAGTTTCCCAAAAAAATGGATAAACCACACATGTAAAACACAACTTGGGCATTTGAAAAGCTTAAACAGACATTCTGAAAAGAGATTTCCAAAACATCCTACCATTTTAAAACCCAGATACAGAGTTGAGCTCTCATTTTAACCAAATACACATGTCTATAGAAAGGGGTACAAAATAGTGCATGTATAATAAATACAAAAAAAAAAAAGAAAGACTCGACACATGTCAACTAGTCTTTTCCCCATCCGGTCGCCAAGCTACCTCGATCATCCGTCCTAGTATAAACCTGCACTTAAGGATGGAAGCCACAACCAACATAAAACGAAGGGGTGAGTCGTGAAACCGAGTAAGAGAAACCCACACGTGTATGCATACATATAATGACAAAGACTAACATGTATTGACAAATAAGTCTATGAAAACCACAACAAACGAAGGGAAGCATCCTAACTCTCGCCCTGACACAGTTCTTGAAGAGGGGCCTCACTGCCCATGTCGTGAGACCTAAAAGTCACTACTCGAACTCTCCCGGGCACGACAGAGTGCCTAGGTTCAATGGTTAACCACTAGAGTCGCCCATGCTATCCTAGATCCCCCGACACGGTGGGGTAATTCTCGAACACATCAGGTACCGCACTCACTGCCGAGCCGATAACGATCGAACCTACTACCACGACGCTCACTTATGCTTAAGCAACTTCGACTGCTCGCTGCTTAGCAAGTTCTCGCTTCAACTTTAGTGATGAAGGATAACCGACTGATGCCTGATTCCCATTAATGCACCCTATGCACTTTAGACCACTTAACTAGGTTACACGTATGGACGATCAGGTTCCCAACCGATGCCAAGTCCCTAAGTGTCGACATTCTATGGTCAGTCTCACCAGACTTGGCGAGAAGTTGACCGACCACCACTCAACACTATCCTTGAATTTAGCACAATTGTTAGAATCAACCAATAAAGCAAAATAAACTTAAAATAAATCATATTAACATTATAATTATAAAAATGTAGAAACAAAATAGGAAAGAAGAAAAAACTTAAATTGTAAGGACAAAACGGTATTTTAACAAAAAATAAAGAGAGTTGTATATTTTTGAATTATTGGTAATGTAACCAAAGAATATAATAAAAAGTAAAGTGGGAGTTTGGTTCAAATAGAAAAGAATTCCTTTCAAAGCAACAGAGTTCCGCAGGCGTAACTGACAATTCCCATCCCTCCCAATCTGCGTGAAACCCAAATTTCTTTTTTTATTTTTTTTTTATTTTTTTTTAAACATTCTTTAAATTTCTCAGATCACATTTCTTTATTCTCCCAATTTCATTCTTTTCTTTAAAAACTCTCATAAAGACCAACTCCCAAACTCCGCTACTCTTCTTCTTCTTCTTCTTCTTTAATTCTCACTTTTCATCGGTCCATCGCCAGATTTCTGCAACTGAGTCTTAATTCCCTTCAACCCTTCATCTGGGTTTTCCTTAAACCCCACCATGCACTCTCTGTTCGCCACAGATTCCAACATTTCACCGAATTCCAGATGAACTTTACGATTCATTAGGCCGCGATTCATCGTTGGTGAGGAACAACGACAAAACCCAGAAGGTAAATTTCAATTCTAATCGAGATGCAGTCGAGAGTTCTGCCATTAGAGGAAGGGAAAGATCCTGGACCAGCGAACCGGACGAACCAACCTAGACCGTTGCCGTTGAGGTTACTTCAACTCTTCGTATTGTTTCTGTTTCTCTGCCTTGCGTTTTCGTTTGTTAGTTTGTATACGATCCGTAGTTTTGGGATTCAAAGCACTGTGACGATGGCGGGGAAGTCCAATTTCTTCCCCTGTTTTGAGGAGTCGAATCTTAGTTTGAGTCGGTGGATTAATCCGCCGTTGAATTTAATGCATTCGATGAACGACGAGGAGTTGTTCTGGAGAGCATCGTTTGTACCGAGGATTGTGAATTACCCTTTCGAAAGGGTTCCTAAGGTTGCTTTAATGTTCTTGAGTAAAGGGCCGTTGCCGCTTGCTCCGATTTGGGAGAGATTTTTGAAGGGTCATCAAGGGTTTTTTTCGATTTATGTTCATTCTTCGCCGTCGTTTATACCCAATTTTACTCGTGGTTCCGTGTTTCATGGGAGACAAATTCCTAGCCAGGTACGTTTTTCTTTTGGTTTCATCTGTTGTTAATTAGTGAGACCGATGAACTGATTTAACTCATTGTGATTGGATTTATGATGGTTTTTCTTGCTTTGATGATTGGCTTTTATGGGTTCAATTGTGAGCCGTTTGGTGGTGGTGCTACCTTTGTTGTTTGAATTTCTGATGGTTTTTGTTTCTTTTTGCAATCAGTTTGAATTAGTTCGATTATCTTGTTTTTGACGAGTTGTCTGTTTGTACTTCTGATGTCTTGCATTACAATTTTAAATAAACCACATGTGCTTATTGTTTTGTGCTTGGATCTTTTATCAGAATTTTGTACTTGGATCTTTCATCAGAATTTTATTTATTTGATGATAATCATGGTGTCTCCGTAATGTTCGCACATCGTCGTCTTACCCCACGACGTTTGAATGTCCAGGAAACTTATAGTAAATTAATCGTTAGGTAGGTGACCAATGACCACTATGGATTAAACCTGCGACTGTTTGGTTTCGACTCTTCTGACCTTTAGAATGCTCGAAACATGTCTTTAACATGTGGTGTTAACAAGTTTCCAAAACGAATAGAAATGGTCGTGCATGCGTAAGGGCAGTTTTTTCGGTAGAGGCTTGGGATCTTCCAGGTATATTCTATGGAGTACATAAGCTCTTACTTGAAAATCACAAGTGAGCTTAGTTGTACAATTTTTGTTGTCTCTCGGATTCGAGACATGGAATGGATGCAAGTGCCGAAGGAATATATGGGAGGAAGCTCCAATTTCTGGTTATTAAAAAAAAAAATGGTGTTTACTCCTTTGAAATTTCTCTCTCAACCGTATACTTTTCACTGGGGAAATGAAAATCTATGACTAAAATTTGCAACTTGTTTGTTTTTTACATTTATCTCTGTCCTGATTTTCTATCTTTGTATGTTAGGATGAACATAGTATAGTAGCTGCAATTCACAATTTTTAACTTTGGTGTATTTATTGATTTGTAATCTGTGTTTACCCTCAATTTCTGTTAACCCGTAAAGATTTTGATACTATACATTATGCAATCCTGTGATGAATATCTGTCGATTGTTTTTGTCAGGTTGCAGAATGGGGAAGAATGAATATGTGTGATGCAGAGAAAAGACTCCTAGCCAACGCGCTGCTCGACATCAACAACGAATGGTTCGTTCTCCTCTCGGAATCATGCATTCCTCTCTATAATTTCAGTGTGATATACACCTACTTGAAGAAATCCAAATACAGCTTCATGGGGTCATTCGACGACCTAGGCCCTTACGGGAGAGGACGATATAGGAACGAGATGGCACCAGAGGTGAACATCACAGAATGGCGCAAGGGTTCCCAGTGGTTCGAAGTCAACCGCAAGCTTGCACTTGACATGGTACTAGACACTAAATACTATCGAAAATTCGGAGAGTTCTGTAAACCACCATGCTATGTCGACGAGCATTATTTCCCGACAATGCTCACGATAGAATCGGGTGACATTATAGCCAACAGAAGCCTCACGTGGGTGGACTGGTCGAGAGGAGGCGCACACCCTGCCACATTCGGAAGACGTGACATTACTGAAGAGTTCTTAGCAAGAATTCTCGAGGGAAACTGCACATACAATGATAAAATCTCCTCCGTTTGCTCCCTCTTTGCTAGAAAATTTGCCCCCAGTTCGTTGCAGCCGTTGCTGCGTTTGGCATCAAAATTCTTTGGCTATTGAAGAACACAATAGATAAAACAGTCAGTGCATGAGCTAAGTAGAGTTCTAATCAAATACGGAAAGTAGGCAACAGAATACTAATCTTGTGTGTGTGTGTGTGTGTGTTTTTTTTTTTTTTTTTAATTTTAAATTTCTTTTTAAATGTTGTGAATCACTAGGGGAAATAGACTAACCTAATAATCGATATAAGAAAGGTAGAGGTATTGGAGAATGTAATATCTTATTGCTTAGAGGGTTAAAATAAATGAAAGATGGCATTATTTGATTAATTAGATGCAAATGTAATAAGATTTTTTAGGCTATATCAAACAAAAAGGTTATATTTGTTTTATATACACTACATTCACAACTATTTCAGCAATATCTTAATATAATATTATTATTATTGACCAATTCGTCTATTTAATATTTATTTATGTGTATTTATTTTCTTTAATATTTGTAATTATTTATGTTCATGTATTATTATAAATATGGATTTGATTATTTTCATTATTGTTTGTTTAATCAATTATAAAATTAAATATTTTAATTATTTACTTTGTTAATCAAAATTTAAATTTAATTTATATAATAAATAAAATGAAATAGATTTCAATATTCATCACATATGTTGACATATAATTGTTGCAACTTTTAGATTAAATTTAAATTATTAGTGTTTGGACGATTGACTATTCTTTTATCAATAATATCGTCTTTTATAACTATTTTATACTCTCATCGTCTCGTCGCCTTCTCCAAACCCTAACTTCTTTTTTTTTTTTAATGAAGTCGAGTACTTTATTTTATTGGAATTGAAAAAGGTAATTTGGCGTGTAGCTTTTATCAAGGTAGTGAGAATCACTTTACAAACAAGTGCTCATGCTTTGTTGCGTACCTTCCAAACCAGAACCCTCCAAATTACACGAAACACAAAAACGTGAATCATTCCACCATCAATTTTCAACAAAAACATAACGATTTGAGGGTGTAATGGACCATCATGGAAGGGCCCATAACTTTCAACTTTTGGGCCTAACAAAGATCATAATCTTCGGCCTAGCGAGGTCCAAACTCTAGGTCTAGGCTTTACACAAAGTCTTCTGAATAATGTGATTGGATTTGGAGATGACAAAAGTTTAGGTCTCTTCTTCCATTTGGGCACCATTTATTTATTTATTTTAATTTCTTACTACAAAATGTGGCATAAATTGATGACCGAAAGAAAGAGTTGACGTAGATACTGATTTCAAGGATTGAACCGGTGATGTTGGTGTTTAACTAGAATAATATCAAACAATGAAATCACTGTCCCACTAACCCATTCGCTAATAGAATTTAATTTTAAATGCGTAGAAAAGTAAAACAACTTGGTAGGGATTCGAACGCTGAATCTACTACTCTTGTAGCATGTTAAATTATGTTAAACTATCTATCAACCAAAAACTTAAGTGCGTCTTGGCGCCTAGGTACCACCTGAGTGGACTTTTTAAAAGATGATTTGTGAATATAATTAGTATGATACAAATACTCTGACTTTGTGTGTTCTCGTATGACCTGTTTTTTTTTTTTTTTTTGTGACTGTTCGAGTCAGCTTGATCACACCTCGACCGTCTGACCTTATAATATTTGGATGTCAAGAAAACACGTAGGAAATTAATTCCTAGGTAGGTGGTCGCTATGGATTGAATCGATCATCTTAAGTACTCCAAGGTCCTTCTTGACCACTAGGCCACTCTATGGTGATTCATATGACCTGGTTTCCTTGTTCTATCCATGTGAACAGTTAGTAGGTGTTTACGTGTGGAATTATAGAATGATTAGAAATTTGAGTTTTTTTAATAGTTTGTTTGAATATGGTTATTCTTCGTAAATGATTTTCAATTAATAGTTCATTTTTAAACCGAGAGAAAGAGATATATTGAAATAAAAATATATTACTTTTATTTCAATTTAAATACTAAAGACCATTTTTAATCTTAATTGATGGTTGAAGGATTGAAAATGAACATTTAAAGGTTTAAAAATTAAAATTAAACATACTTTAAAGCCTAAAAGACGAAAATTAAACAATTGAAAGTTTAACTATCAAAATTGAACAAACTTTGAACAACCAAAATAGCATTTTAACTAATCTTTTTATTAGTGTAGTTCATTTAGTCCATTCTTTAAAAAAATAAATTATAATATATATATAATATATGTATATATATATATATATAAAGAGAGAGAGATGTATTGATACAATTTGGTAAAGTTATAATTATTATGATATTTTTTTTTATGTTTGATAACTCAACTTGTATGTTTGTTTTATTTTAGTCCATAAATTTTAGATGTTTAATGTTAGTCTTCAATTTTGAGATTTTTTCTAATTTAGTCCCTCAACTAATTTTAAGTGTCCACTTTTAATCCTTAACTAACCATCCAGTTTAAAAATAGTCTAAACACTTAAAAAAATAGTCTCTTCTATATCAATCTCTTTCTTTCTCGTTCATTTGAGTTTCATACATTTTCCATTTGTCTCTACCGTTAAAAATGAAAAAACAAACATTTAAAAATCTCCTAATTTTCTAAAATCTTATTAAAAAATGTTTTTTTTTTCAATCTCATAGGTGGTTTAATTAATTATTCTAATTTTATAACACCTTGTGTGTGCTTGGGAAGAAAAATGAAATGGATTCTGAAAAAAGAAAATTAGAAAAGAATAAAAAAAATTATGATTATTTGTATTTGGGATAAATACATAACTATAAAAATAATAACTATTCGTGTTTTGAAGCGACAAGAAAATAAATAATGAATAGAATGTCACTTAATTGATGTACTTCAATCACTTAATTGGTAGATTGATGAATTTCAATCACTTAACTGGTCACTTCAATCAAATAATTAATAGATTTCAATCACTTAACTGATCACTTTAATCAGTT
>JBBMEG010000022.1:1883649-1900560 GCA_037832605.1 Cyclanthera cordifolia | reverse complement strand
ACAACACCTCTATAGGACTTCCCTACTTATGAATAAGAAGGTAACTGTCTGTATGTGGCACCATTTTGCCACAAAATTTTTATTTCAAGAATATTAAAAAAAAAAAAAAAAAAAAATTGTGACATTAAAGGGGCTTGCCTCGCTTATTGACAAGTATTTCTCTTTTTTCTCACTTTTTCTTCTACCCTAGAAACAATTGTAGAGGATACCGAGAAACCAAGGGGAGTGATAAAAAAAGCAGAGCAAGCAAGGCAACCTGAAAATACCGTACACTGTGTCCTATGGCATACAAGAACGTGAATCAAAAGCAGCCCGTGAAAGGTCCAGTGTTGTTTTGTAGCATCTCAGGAAGGGTTTTAAATGAATTATAAAAATGCTACTCTTTCTTGTTTTCTTCCCTCACATTTTTTTTTTTAATTTAAAGAAAACCCCATTTGGAATTTGGATCACTTTCTAGGCTACACACAACAAGCAAAGTAAAACAAACAAAGTATAATGAATTTAATACTGAAAAGAGGAGGGACAAGAGGTGGGCTTACGTTGACGGTGCGCTGGATAATCTTGGCACGTTTCTTGGGTCTCTGTGGCAACTTAGAGCCCTTGATGGCCAAGAAATCCTCTTCTTTCTCTTTGTTCGTCAAAGCAATCGTGAATTTTGGCGGCCAAACTTGTGGCACGGCTGCCTCCCCACTGCCACCAGACGAAGATCCGCCCTTTTTGCTATCGTGCGCCGTGTCCGATGTCACCGCTGATTTGTTGTTATTGTCATTATGGTGATGATTGTTGTTGGAGTGGTGGGGGTGGTGGTGGTGGTTGTTGTTGTTTCCTCTTCTATCGTGCGCCACTCTGTCCGGCGAGGCAATTCCCCGGACGCCGCCGTTGCCGTGCCCTCTCATCGCCCCCGTCGTCTCCGAATTCCTAATAAAAAAGAAACCCACCCCCAGAAAACAGGATTAAAAAAAGGCCCAAAATAGCAAAAAGCAAAAGATGCTTTAACTAAGTATTATTGCAAATAATAAACCGGAAGGAAAGTAGTGAAGCTTTGAAAATGGAAAAGTAAAAATAGAAACTAGTAAGAGGGGGATGGATTTAGAGAAGAAGTCAAATTCCAAAATTGACCTTAGAGGAAGGATCTTTAAGATTGTGTGATACAGGTAGCGATTGTGGGGGGTGGGATTTTTGGTTTTGGGTTTGCCTTTGGTTTTCTTGCTTTTTCTTGCTTTGCTTTTTCAGGGTACTCTTAAATTTCTTTTCTTTAATGAAAAGTAAAGAAAAGAGCATTGAGAGGACGAGGTGGCTACTTGGTAGCCGTCTGATTAACAAAATCCTTTAACGATCGTTAATATTACGTGTGACGACGACATGAGAGTGTATGAATAATGTATTGTGTGGGACCAGCCACCCTTTCCTAATCCCAAATTAATGATCCCACGGCTCTCATTGGACGATAAAAAAAGCTCATGCCAACACACAGCTTGTACAGCCAATAAAGGTCAAAATTCCTCATTGGGGCATTTTCACAAACACCTTCACCATACTCAATTTCAGTATCACATTCAATCATTAATCTTTTTCTCTTTTATATCTATGGGTATCTATTGTTATTGGATACGATGATATTACATTTGAGGGTAAGGCAATTAAAAAAATTAATTACCAAGCAGCCAGCATAACGCATTTATGAGAGCTTTACTTGTCCACTACAGTAACAAAATGGTACTCAATATCTAAAAGCTCTAATCACAGATCATAATTCAAGTAATCAGATATCAGCAAGATTTCAATTTTTGCTAAACAAATGGGATACCTGAGAATGCGCTGATGAGGAGGTGGGAGCTGAGGGGAGGAAGGTCTTTGGCGTAGATTCAAATAGCCATTGCTGATATTGTTAAGATTGGCAGGAGAATGGGTGATGGCCGTCCGATTCGGGGAGTCTTTGTCGGGTCTAACAACACGACGTTCGACCCGGCCGGTGGTCCGGTTAGCCGAAGCAGAGCGGTCTGTTTTGTCCCTGCCTTGGACCTTCATGCATCTAAGCCGCTTCCGGCTTCCCCACTGCAAAACAAAGTCAGATGGTGCGGTTTGTCTTGAAGCATCACAATTAGATCTCAGTAGCAACGACCCTTCCGCTCCTCCTCCTCCTCCACTTCTACCCGATGTGTTAGTATTACTGGTGGTGCCGTTGCTAGTATTGTTGTTGTTTCTCAAAGGATCCCTCTCCATCAGGCTTATAAATAACTGTAATTGAGTTAACCCGAGTTAGTTTTGTCAATAAACCATGGTTAATCTCCAAAAGTAACCAAAGGGGAGAATGAAGAGATTGGATTGGATTTTGCATCCAAACCCCACATGGGCTAAATACAAAAACGAAGAGACTCAAAACAACAAAGATGACCGTCCAGCTATTTCCCAGTTCAGATCATTCATAATTTGAGAATAAAACACAGAAATTCTGCAGGGAACTTAACTAGTGGAAATCAAAATCGGGAAAAGATGATTACAAGAATCAAAATGAGGGGGTTTCATTTACTTTTTGGGCGGAGAAGATAATAGATCTAAGCCAGAAATCCAGTTATGTGTAGTGCAGAAACAAACAGGCAAAACTGGGAAAATTCGGCTGCTATGGCAGAAACAAAGACACATGAACAAGGAATTTCCCCCTTTGTCTTTTCAAAATAAAGATCATAGTTCAAACTGGAAATCTCACCATAGCGAGAAATCCAGAGGAAACAGAATTGAGAAGGAGAAAATCCCATCGATGTGCGGAAGATGAAAAATTAAACAAGAAGTTATTCCCAATCGCCACATGAATAAATAAAACTCATGGATTCATCAAAATGAGCGAGAGAAGAATAATGGAAGAAAGTAAAATACATCTCCAAGAAGAGCAGAGAGTTGGGATGGAGGAAAAGGAGATCAAAGAAATTGATGCATTACCTGAAAACTTCAACTGAAGCAAACAAAAACCAGAGAGCAAAATCAAAAGAGAAGCATAAGAAGCCGATTGGTCTCATGAGATGAAGAAAATGAAGAATTAAATAGAAGTCAAAACACCAACTGCACATCAAGCTTCCAGTGTAAATCACCGAATCCGAGTTCAATATAAACGATCTAAGATTCAGGAAAATTTTCTTTACCTGCGATACAACGAAATCCCAAGCACAACCAAAAATCAAAACGGCGCTTGCTTCTTTTGCTCTTCAAACTGTGCGAGAATGCAAATCAGAAACCAAATTTTAACGACGGAGTTCCATCTCTCAGAGTCGTGTTTTCCGACTATCGAAGAACACGCACATATCCATCTGCACTATCCAGTTTCAAATCTTGACAACAGTACAGATTCTTCAAAAATTCGCTAAAATCCGTTCAAAATGCATCTGAAAGGGAAGAACAAATTCAAAGAAAATCAATTAACAGAGCTATTCCACAACACAAGAACACAAATAACTGACAACAGAGTGAAGGAAATTCTCACGAGTTTTTCACCGCCCTCCGACGAATACAAATGAAACGAAACCGATTAGCCAATTTAGCGAGCGAATTTCTCTCAGAAATCAAATCCACTCCGAATTTCTTCAACTAAAAATTCACGAATGCAACCGTGAAAAAAATCAAATTGAACAAAACAAAAGAACAGCCACGCCTCTTGAATTCACCCTTTAGATGGATCAATTCCAGAAAAATTGAAGCAAATAGCGAAATTGTACCACACGCGAGCTTGATTACAAATGACAGATCTTCGACATTCAAACTAGAATTGCAGAACACTAAACTCCGCTCTGGATTGAGAACGAGAGAAAAAAAAAAGAAAGGAAAAAAAAAGGAAGAAATTTAATGGAACGCCATGAGAGAACTGCAGAGAGCTTCTTCTTCTTCTTCCCTCCCTCCTTTTTCAACAAATACAAAACACGCCCTTCTTCTCCCCGTTCCCATAAGAAACGGAATTTTATACTCTCCATTACAGATTGAATCAACGCTCGTGATTTCTCCGCCGTTCATCTCACATCAAACGGCTCTCCTTCCATCTCCTCATCGTTCCACCGTTACGGCGTCGTCTTGTGTTTGCTAACCCTTTTTTCATTTCAAACGGAATCCTCAACGCCGTCAGGTTCTCTTTCTTTTTTTCTTTTTTTTTTAGGAAAATAATTTGATCTCCTCTCGGGTCGATGCGGAGGCCCATTTGGAGCAAAATGTCAATGGGTCCGGGTACGGGTTAACCGTGGTTACTAATCTAACCACGGTGGATGGGTAACGAGGAGATTGTATCCAGTACAGCCGTGTCTATGATCCCATATATGTGCTGGAGGTTTGATAAATTCAGATATTTTGCAACTTAGTTTCTTTTTTGATCGATGCACCTTAATTTCTATTTATTTACCCTTTTAATTACTGATTTTTTATTTTTTTGGTATTCAAAAATAAAAAATAAAAACATTTTTTTGTCTATCAATAACTAAATATAGGATTTGAACCTATAATATCAAATTTATAGATAATTCATTGAGCTAGTGTCATATGTGTGTGTGTATATATATATATATATTTATTTATTTATTTATTTGATCAAACTTTTATTTTTCCTTTTTCTTTTGGAAGATTTTTAGGAGCTAGATAGACAATGATTTAGTAACCAGTTTTTTATAATAATTATATTGATAAATTTTTGAAGAATATAAATTCAAGATATGATTGGGAGGTAAAATAGTATGAAAAATACGAAAGAAATCTCTTCCTATTATAATAATAGGAAAAATACGAAAGAGATTTATTCCTATTATTTGGTCTTTCTATTTCATCCATAATTAATTTATTAATATTTTTGTTTATTTTATTTTGTTTCTATTCTTGTCGTAAACAAACCTGCAATTTGTTTTACTTTTTGAAAGCAAGTTCAATCTTTTATATATATATATATACATATAAACAAATAAGTAAAATATAAAAAATTAAGTATCATTATTGGTATTCTCGGATATTTTGATAAATAACAAATATTTTTATTACTGAAAAGCAATTATGAAAAATATTATAATTAATAAAAAAAAAAATTCCTATATAAGTTACAAATATTGTCAGTAGGAATTATATTTAGTGACTAATTTACTAATATTTTCAACATTTGATGAATATTCCATGAAAAATTTCCTCTTGAATAGGTTATCAATTGGATACCCTTCTTGAATTTACCGTTACAATTATTATTCTATAAATTGAGATATACAAAACAACCTGCATAAGATTTAAAATTTTAATGAACAATAACCCAATGATATTAGTGAAACGGGTCATGAGATCACTGGTTCGAATCTCCACTCCCAATTATTTTAATCTAAAAAATAATAATTTAACAACTAATCAAATATAAATAAAAATAATCTAACATATTATATATAATAATACATTACACGTTATATTTGTTGAAATTGAAAATCAAATATGATCTATTCGATTTGTTAGAGGAGTTGAACTAATGTTAGTAAAATTATCATAGAACAATGTAACGACAAAATCATTAATTTACTTTTTCTCCGCCCTACGACTATTATTTTCTAATATTTTATTCACAATATATTTTTTTCAAGAAATTGTCAAAATTTATAATTAAATTAAACAAAATTAATAATGAAAATCAACAACAAGTCAATTAAAAAAAAACCCATCATATTAAAGAAAAAAAAAAGTATTGGTTCAAAATTGCACCAATAACCTTCAAATTTTTTAAAATATAAATACTTAGGTTCACCATTATATTAAAAATCTAACCCATATTTTTAAATATTGGAAACAAATTAAAACTAAAATTGACCCATAAAAACAAAATAAAAATTATTAAAATATTGAGAATAAAAAAAATTCAATTTAAAAATATAAAAATTAAAATTTGAAATTAACCATGAACCAAATTTTGAAACATAAATATTGAAATTAAACCACAACCTTAAAGTTAATTTTCCAACAAAAATTTACCTGTTTTTTATAAAACCCTAATACCTCTCGGTGGCATTGTTCCGCCGCCTCAGTCGCGCTTGGTGCCGCATCAGTTCGTTCGCTGATCCTCTTGTTTCAGGTATTATCTCAAGTCTCTATTTTCTATATTTGGTTTTCAAGTTTCATTGCTTAAATCGGATTAATGTAAAACTTAGATTGGAAGTGAACCTAGTTGTTCGATCAATTGGAAATCAGTTTTTTCTGATTAAGTTCATTGATTTGAATGTCAATTCTCTCTTTTCGAGTTTAGTTATTCGGATTTCGGAATCGGAAAAATTGACATAATTGAATCAGTATTCTTACTCATCAGAGATTGGATTGTTTTGTTGTTTGTTTAATGCGATGAATGTTGTAATCGTTTTTGTTAGAGCTGAGTGGTTGAATTGGATACATATAATATATGAATAAGTTATAAGATGTGAAAAATTCGTGCAGCTGATTACATTACATAAATGCCAAAGAAGAAATCTTCTAAAACGCCCAAAGAGGCGCGAGAAAATGTTGTGGCAAAAGAGCAAAAGTCCAATGCTGTGGTAAAAAATGAAAAGCCCAATTCTGCAATAAAAGAGGAAAAGCCCTCATCTGTAAAGAAACGCAGTGAGATTGATGAGATTTTTGCTGGGAAGAAGAGAAAGAAACCAGAAGTTGTTAAGGCTGAGAAACCGAAATCGGATTCTTCGAGCAGACCAATGAAGTTGAAGAACAAGAAAACGGACGAGACTCGATCTAAAGATGGCTTTGCAGACCCACCATCGCGGGGTAGAAAGAAAACAGGGGATGGATTAACAATTTACACTGAAGAGGAATTGGGTTTTGGCAATGCAGATGCTGGAGGCACCCCACTTTGCCCATTTGACTGTTCTTGTTGCTTCTAGATATCTCGAGGGACGTTTGGAGTGGACGTTAAACGTTATAACAAGAGTTATCATTGTTGCTGTTTGTAGTGTACGTTATTATTGGGCCGTTCCCATACTCCAAACACCCCTCTGATGATACCCTTTGTTGTCGGAGTCCCAAACGCCCTCTTCGGTGCTCATTTTTTGTCATGAGGTTTCTTCGCAAGCAGGTAAACTTATGTTGCATCTTCCATTTGTGGTACAAATTTTGGTATTTTGAAGATAGCTCAACTAGGCAGTTTGTGTTTACTCATTGTGCCTGATTATGGTCATGTCTGGTGTTGTAGCATTAGTTTTTGTAGGATTTGTACGTAGACTATTATTAATTATGAAGATCATGGAAATATAATAATTTCACATCTATGGTTGAATCAAAGAGATGTTTGGTATGAGTATTTGTACTAACATTTCTAATTAGTATTTACTAAATGCTCATAAAAAAACTAGATCCGTTGGTTTGATTGCATCATTACTTTTAAATACTCATTCTAAATACAAATTCAAAATACTCTTAAAATCTTAATCTAAAACATCTCGAGTTTCTAGCATGGTTTGAGTTCTTCTTTAGAATCTTTAATTAGAACGTAACCAAAGAGTTTGTAGGGATTCATCACGCAACTACAACCAATTATATATTGGAATCTATTCTTACCTCAATTTTCTTTTGGTGTAAATATTTATTCATTGTTATGTTATTTATTTTTTGAAAACGCACGGAAGCAGCCAATTAAATTTATAAAGAAAAAAAATGATAGAAGTTGCTCAGTACAAACAAAAACAAAAGCTCGCAATTCTAAGCCTAACTTCATCCATGAGCTAAAACAAATGATACAGCAACAAAACCTCAAAACTACAATTTGAAAACAACGATATGAACAAAGACTCTACAACAACATTGAAAACAATGAGCCGGGGTTAAGCTTAGAGCTCGATTTGGAGAACACAAACTGTCTTCAACTGATTTGCATGCTTTCGGTTTGTAATCTCTTGAGTCGTGCACCATGCAGCCTAACAACCCACAAGACATGCACTTAACCTCATCCATGCTAGTGGTCTTCACATGCTCCTAATTGTCTTATCGAGTGTGTCCCAACTCCAACGACCTTAGCTTTGTCGAAATATGCAAATCTAGGAACCAGCTTCTTACACTCTTCTATCTTCAGCCAATCATAGTCATTAAACAAAAATTAACTATAATTACAAAAAGACTAAGAAAACCAATCTCTATGCTTTGTCCTCATGTATCACTCTCACTCTTATTTAAATGTGGACTCGGTTCTCGGTATCAGAGCCCATAAATCCAAACGAGTATTCAATCCAATAAATATGAAATTGAGATCTAATTCAAGATTGATGAGCCTAAAAAATGCATTATTATAGGGGCGTAATGGTAAGTTACTCTCGACAATTGATTTTGAGATAGAAGCAAAATGTGGATTATTAGTCTATCCAAGCAGGCATTAATTTGATGATCCAACCCAAGCGAGTAAGCAAAAACAGGCATATGGAACAAAAAAATCGAATCTAGTCCAAAATAGTTTTTCAAAAAATGACACAGTTTAGGTCTTATTCCAAGTTAAGACGTTTTGCTAGAAAACTCCTGCTGCAATTGAACCAAAAAACAAAAGAAAAAAAAAATACACCTTATTAATGTAGATAATGCAAATATAGTTGGCATTACAATCTCACTGGGAACTAAAGAGAAAACTAGTTAGTTGACAGGACACAAACATTGCTCATAAAGAAAACTGAAATTAAATATGCCCATTTTAATTATTTAATAACAATTTAGTATTAATTAAATTAAAAAATAACAATATAGAATTAATTTTTATAACATTATTGAAATGAAAAGGTTATTGAATTTAGTGTCCATAATCACCTTGTTTGTTTTTAATACTTCATAGTCTCTTCTTAACTTTTTTTTTTTAATTTGACTCTTCTTAACTTTCTTATTTCTCTCCGGCCGTCTAATCCAATCTCAAATCAAATTTTAATTAAATTTAATTTTAAATAAAAACATTCTTTCATAAAATACAAATTACAGTCAATCTATTTATTAAATCTAATATAAAATAAATATATTCGGACCTAAAACACAAATTCAAAAAAAAAATAATTGATCTCAAAAACACCAATTTCGAAAAGTATTTTCCCATTCGTGCTTAAATTAAATTATAACACACATTTACTATTATATATACTTATTGCTCTTATCTTCTTCCCAGAATCAACCGTCATGGTAAAATTGCAACATACCAAAGTATTTCTTCGGATATTTGCTTCTCTGACTTGTTTTGCCCCATCACAGTTATTTTGTAAATTAAGACCAAGCATTATTACTAGATCCATCACCCTTTTAATCTCTATTTTCTGAGGTTTAATCATCATTTGGTTCAGATTAGATAATGAGATTAGTTTAGTACCAGATAACTGGTTTAAAGAGGTTATGGGGATAAAATATATTGTTTAATACACATGATTCATGTTCCAATAGGAAATTATACAGACTAAGCTCAATGAAAAATTTAAATTATCACAAGAAAAAGATCAAAATTCTCCTCATCAAATTTATTGAAGATTTACAGGAGAATACTCTAGGATCGAGTTCCACACAAAGAATGGCGAAGGATCAAGTTCCGCACAAAGAATTTTTTCGACATTACGGATCCTAAGAAAAATGGACCCATCTCTAAAATTATCCGTTACAAAAATAAATAACATTGAAGATCCCGTTATTATTCTAGTTTCTATGAACAAACACTTTGAAGGAGTTTTTGTTCTATTTTGATTCTTTTACAGAACAAACAATAAAAGAAAGCTTAGCAACAGCTCCATTTTCACATGATATAGTATAAAAACAGTTGGAAAAAGTTAAGATGGTATACAAACAAAGTTTAGCTACCTTAAATTCGAAGGAAATCATAAATAAAATCGCGTCCCTCGATCGAAATCAGTAGCTCGTTCTAGGCACTGTGCAAAAGGTTACTTGTTGTAAAATTAAAGAACAAGCACCCGTGTCTGACTTGAGTGCCAAATTTAAACTATAAAAAATCAATCATCTTCCTTAAATTAAAAAACTATCAATCAAATTCATCGAATTCTTAAAACTTTTTTTAAAAAATGCTGATGATGGGGTTTG
Organism: Cyclanthera cordifolia; assembly: GCA_037832605.1. Taxonomy (NCBI): domain Eukaryota; kingdom Viridiplantae; phylum Streptophyta; class Magnoliopsida; order Cucurbitales; family Cucurbitaceae; genus Cyclanthera; species Cyclanthera cordifolia. The sequence goes on along the minus strand of JBBMEG010000022.1, from coordinate 1,890,534 downwards.
AGTAAGCAAGAAATGTAGACCGGGCATTGTATCTTGAAACAACTGATTGAGCTTCAAGGATCTTCTTCCGGTGACCAAATCTCGGCTCCATGCGGCAGACGGATCGCCATCGAAACGGCGCCTGCTGCTGACTCGATGATAGAGCCATTTCCGATTTAAACCAACTCATCAGAATATAAAAACAAAATTTAAACGAATAGCATATAATTCAAGTTCTCAACAAGATTTCTGTTCTTCAAACAAAAAGATGAACATTGAATGAAATCAGAAACCCATTTCATCAAAAATTGGATCTAATTCCAAATAAACAGAATTCATAAATGTAACACAATTCAAGATCTCAACACAATACCTTAAATTAAATGAAAATGGAAAGAAAAGAGAATCATAATCAGCAGATTCCAGAGTCGAAGAAAGAGGAGATGATTGCAGAAGGGGAGATGATTCACAAGCAGCGATTCAGCAGAAATTTATAAAACCCTAGATTCTGTTTACGTATTTACCGAAAAGGCTGGAGATTTGAGAAAAGCCCACTGGTTAAATTGGGCTTGTAAATAATAATATTATGGGCTTTCATATTGCCGGCCCATTTGTTGCGACACGTCGTTTTTATGTAACGCCAATAGAGTGCCACGTCAACAAATCGACCGAGATGCAAAATTGTTGTTATTTTCTAATATTTTCGTAAGGATTTCTGAAATTGTTGATTTCGGTGTGTGAATTTGAAGTTCTGAATCTCAAATCGTGGCAATGGCCGCCGTGAGCCGAGCTGCTTCCACTCGTTTCCCTCATCTACTTGCCGGCCGTGGAGCTTATTCTCTTCATACCACAGCTCCGGCGTTGTCTTCTTCATCGACCTCGTCGCCGACGCCTTATTCGAAGCCGCTGCCTCCTTCCGCATCGTCTCCGACGGGGCTTCCGAAGGCGGCGGAGTATGTGATCTCGAAGGTCGATGACCTCATGAATTGGGCTCGTCGTGGCTCTATCTGGCCCATGACCTTCGGACTTGCTTGTTGCGCCGTTGAAATGATGCACACTGGTGCTGCTCGCTATGACCTTGATCGCTTCGGTGTCATCTTCCGTCCCAGCCCTAGGCAATCTGATTGTATGATTGTTGCCGGTACCCTCACCAACAAGATGGCTCCTGCCCTTCGAAAGTCAGTTCTCTCTCTCTCTCTCTCTCTCTCTCTCTCTCTCTCTCTCTCTCTCTCTCTCTCTCTCTCTCTCCCTGTATATACAGATTCGTAGACGTTTGTTTGCTCGGTAATTTAGGTTTAAAGATGGAATTCCTGAACCTGACTGAATAATTGATTGAACTAGCCGATTGACGGAAAACTTCTTATTTAGATCAAAGTATAGAATTGTATGATATTTTTTATTTGAAGAATCGCGTGATTTTAATTTTTGGAGTTATTCCCTTTGTCAATTATTCCCAACCTGTAGGTTTGTAGTGTGTACATATTTTTTCCATTTTCTTCTTGTTATAAGAAACAGTTTGGTTGATATATGAAATTACAAATGCAAGGAAAAAATCCCTAGGGAGGATATTATATAGCCCTCTCCAACTCATAAGGAGCATGATATAGCTGTATATTATATTAGGTGGTTCCATCTTATAACTAATTGGCAATAAGTATCTTATGCATGTTAAGAGGTCTCCCCGCCTTAAGGCCATTTCAATGAACTGCACAATACTGAATATCACATCTGGAACTCGACTATTCATCAAAGAGATACAGATAGATGGTTTATTTGTTCCTTTCCCACAGTAATACCTTTTGTCTGATTCCTATTTTTTTTCTTTTTTTGGAACAAGAGACAGTTTCATTGATATATGAAATTTGGAGCTAAAACTCCTAATTATAACAAATTACAAGAATGATCTCCAATTAGGGATAAAAAAGATAAACGCGCTTGCCACCATAAATAGACGATCAAAAGTTAGGAAGCGTCCTTGAAAATCTACCTATTTCTTTCCAACCAAAAGTTCCAAAGAAAAGCTCGAAGCTCGAACTAAAGCCTACCATATGAACCACTTCAGCCTTTTGAAGGAGCCCACCGGAACTGTGGATAAGAAGTAAAAATTGAGGCAAAGACCATCCAAAGCGACTAAAACATAATTCCGAAAACGCCAAGCAAAGGGACAAGGACAATGGATAAACATGTGGCTCGCTGATTCCAAGTCTGATTTACATAAGTTGCACCAAGAAGGAGAGAGAGTCATAGAAGGCATACATCTTTGCAGTCGATCATATGTGTTAGCAACCGCAAACTAAGCTCTCAAAGGAAAATCTTGATCTTCTTTGGATAAAAGTCCTTCCAAAGGGAAGAGAGAGTAAAGACTCTTCAAATGAGGATCAACAACTCCCACCAGATTCTCTGGAAAAAAGAAACTCATGATGAGTCAAAAGGCCAAATACAAGTATCAAGAAATTTAGATAAGTTGCAAACTGATAAGAGTTTGATTGAATCAGCTCATTCAAAAAATTTGCTGATAGCGGCCCACAACCCAACCATGAGTCCAACCTGAAATGTGTATTAGCACCATTGTGAACTCATCTTTTAGCCCTACTAAACACCAAGTGACAGCGGCTCTCAACATTAATCTGCAGAAGCAATTGACAATCATGACAAAGAGAAAAGGGGAGGACTAGGAGGGTCCTCCTTGTGGCATTGCTAGATTGATTTTACCTCATAGTCTACCATTAATGATGATGTAGATGTTTGGAGTAGAAATGCAACACCTAATCCCTTTTCTCCATAATGGGCCAAATCCTTTGGCATGTAGATATTTTTTCGATCTGCAATCTTCTTTGTCTATTATCTTTCATGGCAATGGTCTGTTATTTGGAAGGTTTAGGTTAAAGGGTTTAGCTTCAAAACTTGAAGTGGCTTGCACTAGTAAATTATCTGCCGTGCTTTCTTATTTCTTGTGTCAAATTAATTCTGATTTGATATAGTGATTGTCATGGATATGATGTCGATGGATTTTTTAAGGGAAATTTCTCTTCTTTATTATGAAAAAAAGGTTTATTACTTTTGATTCATTTGATTGACTGAGATTGTGTAATGGAAGTTAGGAAATTATCTCTACAAGTAGGCTAAAATATCAGTAGTATATAAGTAGGCTAAAATATCACCTAATTTTTTCATTCCTCTCAATGAGAAGCTGGCAGAAAGACTGTACTTCATGCGTTGTTTCTGGAGCCTTTAGGGTTTTCAACAAAAATGTTACCTTTTAACCCCAAGTATAGCCATGGAGGTAACAGTCGTGGGTTAAAAAAGAACAAGGTTTTATAATTGTATTGGTAGGCCTTAGTTTTTAACGTTGAGAGGCTGTGTGCTTTATGTGAATAACGATGCGTTGAACTATCACAAATTGACTTAGTGGTAAAAAAAGTTGTGAGAACTAAGGAGTAAATTCAATTGAGCGGTCACCTACCTAGGAATTAATTTTCTACTAGTTTCCTTGACACCAAGTGTTAGCAGGGTGTAAACTATTTGTGAATAGTGGAGTTGGAGAAACTTTGTTTGTTTGAAGTTCTTAATCTCTTAATTTGTCTGTTGGGTTTTAATAGTCGAACTTTCTGACTTCCTGTTGTAATATTTTGATAAATTGGTTCACACGCTTACTCTTCGTTAGCTCTCTACAGGGTTTATGATCAAATGCCTGAACCGCGATGGGTTATATCCATGGGAAGCTGCGCAAATGGTGGTGGATACTATCATTACTCATACGCAGTCGTTCGGGGTTGTGATCGGATAGTCCCTGTCGACATCTATGTTCCCGGCTGCCCTCCTACCGCCGAGGCATTACTATACGGAATCCTTCAGTTGCAGAAGAAGATCAACAGACGTAAAGATTTCCTCCATTGGTGGACCAAGTGAGATCATCCATCCAAGCCTGGTATGTTGGTGGATGTTTCAAACTATAATAAGACATAATATGAGGTTGTGGAAATGTAATAGAAAGATTTTTCTATGAGTTGTGTTGCAATAAATATCACATAACACACCCTTGCTAATGTTTTTTTTTTCTTTAATTTGTGAATCTGCCCATGTTTTCTGTGGCCTGTGAATGGCAAGAAATTATGTTTCTCTTCAACTCTGGAGTTTACACAAACTTCCTGAAATTTTCAAGTGAATTTGATATCTATTGATTTATTTGTTTGTAGCATTTGTCAACTGCTAGTTCCAAATTTCAATTCCATAGGTTTCGAATTGAGTTTAAATTTGACCGTTACTTGTCTTATTTTCCTATAGTTTTGGATTTCTCTATAGAATGTTGGTATATGATCCAAACTTGCCTCTGAATTTGTCTGTTTACAAATCTGCACTTTTTTGCATGATCATGATGTTCACAGATTTTCTTTCGCAATAATATTTGTATATTTTTTTCCTCACATCTTCGTCTTTATATTATATTCTATGGGCTAAACTATTAACAACACTAGGAAAAGAGATCATTTTTGGAGAATAATTATTATTGAGTTGTACCAAAGTTTTGGGATGGATAGTGATTAAATTATAATAATCAGAAAAATAGATAGCAAATTTTAATGTTCATATTTTAATAACAGCAACTTTTTACTTAGATACGTGACAAGGTAGTGTAGAGTGATTTCGGATTCTTTCTTCACCTTGTAACAGAGGTCATTTGGCTTTGGTGCACTTTCTTTAAATGATTTAATCTTTCACAATGTAAAGCAAGGGAAACAGACTATTCTATACCCGTATTTTATCTCTCTTTATCGGTCGAGGTCCTTCTACACCTATCAGTCGACATTCTTTGGATTCTGAAAGTCATTAAATTCTTAAAGCATATTTAATTTCAAGTTTTGTTGTCACGGTCAAATGAGTTTTAGTCATTCACATTATGATTCATCAAATTCTAATGAGTTCTAGTCATCCACGTTATGATTCATCAAATTTTTCTTTTTTTTTATAGTTTGTAGCAACATTTAAAAGTTTTTAAAATATTTCAATGGGTAACAAAATATAAAATATTTCAATTCATTAAAGACTATAAAATTTATTTAATATTTTTTATTACTCGGAAATAACTTATGTTTCTCTGAACTTGTATGAATTTCATCTGATTAAACTTTTTTTTTTTTGTTATATTTGAATTTGTTTATAAGAATTGATTATTATTACTATTTTTATTTTTTTTATTTTTTTTTGTAATGAAAGATCTCCTAAAATAATTTTCACATTTATTGGAACCCAAATACCCCAATCATTCTTGAATCTCATTTCTTTGAAAAATACATTACAAAGTTAATTTTAATTTCATTAATATCTCAAATCGATGATTTAGTAGATAGATAGTACAATATAATTGAGTAGATTAGATGGTACAATAATATATATCTCTTTAGTTTAATTATCAAGAGTAAGTAATGTTGTTTCAAAAAAAAAAACCGATAAGTAATGCTGCCACAATGTAGCTATATCTAATAATTATCGGAACAAATACAAATATAAACAAACAAACAAGATTATGAAATTAAAAGAATTGGTGGCATAGTGATTTTATTAATTAGTGTTAATCCAATTTAACACTAGTACCACTTAAAACTATAATATAATAAAATCTCCCTTTCTTATTGGATAATAAGACCATGACTAAATAATTACAAGATATCAGATTAATTATCTGGATAATTAAGCCACAAGATTATATAGAAAATTCTTAATTAATTTTGGTGTCAGTTTCTAACGGCTAATTAGTTGGTGGAATCAGAGAATCTTACGAAGTATTGATGAAAAAGAATTGTCAGACTTCGCCATTAATTCTTCGTTGATGAAAAAGTTTTCATCTAATCTTCAGTTTATAGTTAATGATTATGCGATTAAATTGTTATGCGACTTTGAAGAAAAACTGATTCGGACAAGATGAAGATTCTTTGTTTAAGATTAGCAATATTTTAATTTGTTGCAATTTCAAAATGTTCAACGTCACTGAAATCCTCCGATTTTCCCTCCTTTTTCTACGCTTTCTTCAAAACCCGAGTATCTAGGGTTTCAATACTGTACAGAGCTTCCACTTCTTTACTGCACTGGTTCAAAAATTTGTTTCTCATATTACTTCTGTTTGATTCTTTTGGCTTATGAACATGAATGAAAGCCGATCGAAGCTCGTTTTATCTCCAACCCAGCTAGACCCATTTGCATTGATGCTCTCGGAATCGATCGAGCGATTTTTCGATGAATATCGAAAAGGGGTTACTGATTTCTCGAGCTTTGTTCCGATTTTCTCACGTTTGTTGAGGAATTTGCCCGACCCACCTGTGGCTGTTGTGTGGTTTTACTCTGCTCTGACGTTTCACACTGCTAAATCCGCGGCTAGAGATTCTTCGGAGAAGTTGCTGGCTGTTAAAGATTTGTTTCAACTGCTGGTTTCTTGCACCAGATCGTCCTGTGCGTCGAAGCAAATCGCGGTGCTGGCCCCTGTTGTTTACTCTCTGTTTGATTTGGTTGTTGAGAAGAAAGCGTTGAAGGAGGAGGCTGAGAGTTTGATTGATGGAGTTGTGAGTTATATCAGTATTTGTTGTGGTCAGGAGTCGGGGGAAGACGATTGTTTCTTGGGGTTTGGTCCGTATTTCCTCGATTTGGCCCGAGTTTGGATGGTGGATAAACCTGGGGAAGATTTGAAGGGGTTTCTCCCACTTGTATGCCATGAAATTTGTCAAGGGATCAATGTCAATGGTGGGGTGGGTTACTTTGCTGGGATTGTTATGTTTGAGGCCTTTTTGTTAAGGTTGTGCTTGAAGTTTGCCTCTCGGATGTCAATGGTAGAGCTGCAAAATGAACTGCATAGCCGAGCGGTTCAAATGATCGCGGGATTTCGTAGCTATCACTTCTATGGTGAGATTTGAATTT
>JBBMEG010000022.1:1872149-1883549 GCA_037832605.1 Cyclanthera cordifolia | reverse complement strand
CTTTTCCGAAGTAGACGTGTCGCCGTGTCCTGTCGTGTCCGTGTCCCGTGTCCGTGTCCGTGTCTGTGCTTCTTAGGTTGGGCTTTCTCTGTAACTTCACTGGTATTTTGATAAATTAGTTCACATGCCAAATCATGCTTACTCTTTGTTTGTTCTTCGCAGGGTTTATGATCAAATGCCAGAACCGCGGTGGGTTATATCCATGGGAAGCTGCGCAAATGGTGGTGGATACTATCACTACTCGTATGCGGTTGTTCGGGGTTGTGATCGGATAGTCCCTGTAGACATCTATGTTCCTGGTTGCCCTCCTACTGCTGAGGCACTGCTTTATGGAATTCTTCAGTTGCAGAAGAAGATAAACAGACGTAAGGATTTCCTTCATTGGTGGACTAAGTGAGACCATCCATCCAAGTTCGGGTTTGGACTTTGCTGGATGCCTCGAACTTTAGTAAGACGTAATACGAGTTTGTGGAATGTAATAGAAGATTATGAGTGATGCTTCGATAAGACCACATAAACACCCATGCTGATGTTTTTATATGTTAATCTCCTCATGATATATGAGCCTGTCAATGGCAAAGAATTGTGTTTCTCTTCAACTTTGGAATTTACTCGGGACTTCCTGAATTTTTCAAGTGAATTTGATATCTTCTGGTTTATTGTTAGTGCCATTTGTCAACTTCTGGTCCCAAATTTCAAATCCATAGTATTGAAATGGAAAATACCTACTCCCCCCTGCACTTCAAGATTTGGCAGGTATTTATTTTTCTTAAAAATGATAAAATCTATCTTTAATAGAGCCCAGATTAATACCAGACTGTGTGGTGATGTTCCTTGGATTCCCTCGAACTTCTTTCAATGCAGTCAATGGTGAAAGAGGGTATTGGAGATAAGAATTTATGGGTTCAATTCATTGGATTATATAATTAAAAGTAGAGGTAAAATCCAGATTCCTTGCCTGGTGGTAATCAAGCAGAATTGGGGAGGGGTCGATATATCGAAGTTGGGTTCGTTATGTTTGAGATCTGACTTATAATTTTTCAGTTTTGTGGTGTGCAGCATCATCTGGTGTGAGCGCCGAGCTACCGGCTCGACCCATGTTCTTGCTTAGCATGAGTGGGAGCTGGAAGAGAAGAAGATAATGATAGAAGAGGTGCAATTTGGGTTATTTGCACTCATACACATGCGAGCCCCAAATCGCCACATGCATACATATTGAAGATATTGCGCCTCTAAAGAGCCTTCAATCAGACCATCTCTTTTTCTTACCATTTTGTGCATTGCGTCGCTTTCGCCTCAAAGGAAGGCGTGCGGTTTGTTAATATTTCTTTTTTTAGCTAACTTAACATCTATGAAAGTATGTTTTGTTATGAGCCAAAAAGCCACACTTAATTTTCGTACGATTAGATTGAGTGGTGAATTAGATTGTCTTGCTCGTAGATAAAGGAAGGGTGCATGTAGTATGACTTTTTTTTTTTTTTTTAGTATAAATTGGGGGAGGGTGACAATATCGATTTTCAAGATCAAACTGTGACGCTGATGTTAAACTGGAACCACTGCGTCACTGATTCTTTCGGTGTGCATGTAGTATGACTTAGGCAAATAGCTAGTCAGAACTTTATATGTACTTGAATTCTATTGACGAATAGAATGAGAAACAGATTTAGAACCTACCGTAGTAATATCTAGCTCGAACATAATTGTCGATTTTCTAACAATATTATAGATTTTGTTCATGAAGAATCCAGACCATGCAAAAAAAGTCTTTATTTAAATGTATCGTTTAATTGCTATTTTAAAATATTTATATATAAATAAATGTTTAACTATTTTTTATTTTTATTTGGAGTTATTTGTGGTAGAAATATAGCTATTTGTCTGCATTTACTAATAATAATTTAATTTTTATTGTATTTTTAATAATACAGTAATTTGTAAGGTCTATATTAATTTTTAATTTGTAAATTTTATTATTATTGATGAAGGATTTGAAATTTTATGAGAACAAGAATATGCTTTCTATTTTAATTTATTTTCTAAAATGTAGGATTCGATTATGCTCTATTTGTTGGCCTCGCTTCACTCGGGTCGCTCCTAGGTCTTCGTGCTTTTTTTGTCGCCTCTTGCTTGAGGCAATCAACATTGAGTTAGGGCTTAGCTCTTTGAAAATATTGACGTGCTCTAGTGTCATGATTATAATAGAATGAAAGATTCTATGTTTAAACTTTTGTCAAATCATTACATCTCAATTTATTATGGATTTTTATTTGGTGAGCCTTATAATATGTTATAAACTTATAATTGAGAAGAATGTTAGTTGATATACTTAAATTTATCTTAACTTATTAATTTTAATTCTTTGGTTGATTGATGATTTAACACGATTCAATACTTTACTTGTTTCGTTTACTTTGTTCGGTTTGTTTTTCTAAGAATGATGTATTGATTTATAAAATAATAAATTTAAAATTTATTAACTTATTAGACAATAAAAAAGTACAAATTTCCAACTAGGGCATAATTGAATAACTAAGGGCTACTGGTTCAAATTCTTAATTATTGTTGAAAAAAAAAAAAGAAAAGCAAATATCAAAATTTGAAGACAACTTATCATTTATAATATACGTACACACACGACAAAATAATTGATTCACATCTTTTATTAAAATGAAAGATATTTCATTTGTTTATTTGAGACAATGTAAGATCCTTACGATAGTTCTAGAAATGATGTCATCAAGCGAACATACCTCAACCAGCGCAATACATTAACAATTATTAGTTCGAATGTTCGTAGTGTCTTATATGTAAGGCTTCCAACTTACTCTAGAAAAATATAATGAGATTTTGCATTAATAATCTCATTATTTTTATTAAATCGAATAATTGGATAGAACCATACTAATTAGAAGGGCTCAATTGTTTGGATAATTTATTATTGAATACAAATTGTTTGGATAATTAATGAACAGAATAAAGCATTTATTTATTAATTTTGAGCTCACACACATATCAGATTCTAACCGCAGATTAGTGTGTAAGCTACCGCATTAAATCAAATTTCTTGTTCGATTATGCGCGACTTAATGTAATTAAGCTCCGTCATTAATAATTAATATATTACCACATTTTATTTCGTTGCAAATTCAAAATGTTTAACTTTAACGTTGCTGAAAATCCTTCGATTTTCCCTCCTTTTTCCAAGCGACCCGAATATCTAGGGTTTCATTACTACTGTACAGAGCTTCCATTTTTATTGGCTTTATACTTTGATCGCTACATTCTCTTTCATCTAAAGGTATTGATTCCTTGCATTACTGGTTCAATTCATTACTCTTAGTACTTTCGTTTGATTCTGTTACTTGAAAAAAAATTAAAAATGATCGAGAGCCGATCGAAGCTCGTTTCAGCTTCAAATCAACTGGACCCTTATGCATTGCTGCTCTCAGAATCAATCGAACGATTTTTCGATGAATATCGTAAAGGTGTTACTGATTTCTCGACGTTTGTTTCGATTTTCTCTCGTTTGATGAGGAATTCGCCCGACCCACCTGTTGCAGTTCTGTGGTTTTACTCTGCTCTGAAGTTTCACATGGCTAAATCCACAGCTCGAGATTCTTCGGAGAAGTTGCTGGCGGTTAAGGATTTGTTCCAACTGCTCGTTTCTTGCACGGCGTCGTCGTCGTCTCCGTCGAAACGGACTGCTGTGCTTGCTCCGGTTATCTACTCTCTGTTTGATTTGGTTGTAGAGAAGCAAATGTTGAAGGATGAGGCTGAGAATTTGATCGATGGAGTTGTAAGTTATATCAGTATTTGTTGTGGTCAAGAGTCTGGGGAAGACGATTGTTTCTTGGGTTTTGGTTTTTATTTTCTGGATTTGGCCCGAGTTTGGATGGTCGACAAACCTGGAGAAGAATTGAAGAGTTTTCTCCCGCTTGTTAGCCATGAAATTTGTGAAGGAATCGGTGGAAATGGTGGGGTGGGCTACTTTGCTGGAATTGTTATGTTTCAAGCCTTTTTGTTGAGGCTGCGCTTGAAATTTGCTTCTCGGTTGTCAATGGTAGAACTGCAAAATGAACTGCACACTCGAGCTGTTCAAATGATTGCTGGGTTTCGTAGCTATCACTTCTATGGTGAGATTTGGTTTTTGTCATTTTCTCTTTTTAAGCTCATGAAACTTTTAAACAATCTGGATTGTCCATAATTTGTTCTTCAGTCCTCTGGTTTTTGGGTAGTTATAGTATAGCATGTTACGTTCGTGTTAGCCTCTCTTTTAACCTACACGTGAACCTAACACAGAAATCAAATTCCATCCCATAAAAGTCTGGAATGTGCATTTTGTTCGTATTAGCAAATTGGGCGAAATCACGTCTTTCTCTGTCTAGTATAAGTATATGTTATGAAATAGAACAATAATCGAAAAGAAACAATAAAGACGGCAAAAGAGAAAATACACAGATTTACGCATTTCACTAACGATGTGCTAGCTATATCCACTGTCAGATGAGAAAAACCGTTTTATTCGGCTTATTTGCTTTCATTTTGATATATGTTTACTCGTTGTCATGTGTCCACCATATTATTTTGTTTGCATACGATACATATAAATTAAGCATACTTATAGGTACTGACTAGTAGCCTCGTAGGTAGAGATTTGGGATCTTGAAGGTACCCTTTTTGAGGGTCCTAGGTTTGAAACCTACAATTGAGTTTCATTGTGAAATCTCATGAGGTTTGAACCTTGGGACGGGCCTGGATGCCCCAGGTATATAGAAGTAGCACTGATGCAGCAACCTTGTAAACGTTGCTAAAAGTGAAAACCAGGGATGGTAGGCACATATGTTCTCTTGGAAATATAATTGAGTAGATAGTTGTTCCATTCCATGTTCACTAACAAATGTAATTCTGAATGTAATATATCCAACTGCATCTGAGGTATAAAATGAAAATACCAATGGCTTTTGCGGTGCACGTTCGTTATGTTTACAGGGCTTCACTTGTTCTTACGCACTCTACATATCTGGAAGATCAAGATTTTCTTAGCTGTGCTCTAATTGTATCCGATCTTTTCTCATATTATCACGACTCTGGGTGTGTTATCTGAAATCTGTTGGTACATACCAGATATTTTTCTCAGGATGCTGCTGCGGTCAGTTTTGCCAAGTACCTATCTATTGGTCAGTATTTCTTTCTTATTGAGTTTCATATGCCATGCTCACTGGATAATTATGTGAAGCAGTAGTGTCCTACTTGGAAATAGATGGCTTTTCTTTATGAGATATAGTTTTAGTTTTAGCTTCTGCAACTCTGCTACTGTCTATGTTTATCCATTAGATACATGTCCATGGTGGTCTCAAGGGGTGGCGCAGTGGTTGAAGACTTGAACTTTGAAGGTGTGTTCCCTCAAGGTTCTAGGTTTGAGACCCATCTGTGACATTAATTTGTAGACACCTTTCTTGTCTTCATTCTTTCGATATCTCTCGGTGCTTGGCCTAGGGATGAGCGTGGTTACCCCGGATATAGTGTAGCGAAGTATCGATTTTTTGATTTCAAAAAAAAAAAAGATAAACGCCCATGACAGCTTAGATCAGATGCATCTGTGGAAGTAATATAGATTATTCAACATCATGTGGTAATGGGAATAAATCTTTGATTTTACTGGAACTGCTTCTTCTCTGCAGGGTTCTGCAGACGAAGCACTTCTGCGAGAAGTATTATATGATGCTGCTATAATACCAGAGTACCCATTTCTGAAACTTCAGTTTGGAACTGAACAACCTGCTGTTGATAGAAGAACTATTTGTTTGAATTGGTTATTTGTTGCTGATAATGGCATTCGATCCTTTAGGTAAAATGAGTAGTAGTTCTAGACGTTTGCTGTAGAATCTCAATTTTCAATTTGAACTTAGCATTACATGTGATGTAATTCTGTAATAACTAAGAATTTTTAATGTGCTCACGCTGTTTGATGCAGAGACATTGGTAATCAAGGAAAGGCAATGTCCTACATAAATTCCTTCCGCAATTCTTGTTGTCCCTCTCAGCTGATCAATTGGGTCAGAAACCAGCCAGGCTTCAGCGAGAGGATGAGTCAACCAAACATCTCCACACCCACAGCTCTTATCGGTTTGTTTCTATACTTGTGCGTTGACTCATGATTCTGAGCTTGGGGTGTGGTTAAGTTATTATAAGCGTTGTGTAATTATAATAATGGCGGTTATAATAATCTGCATATAGGGGCAAGTCATATAACATTAGCTATGATAACCTATATGTGGGTGCAAGATATTATAAATTTCTAATATCCATTGTTTTAACAGTGTTATTATAACAAGATTATTGTGACGTAACAATGAGTTATTATAATTGGGATAAAGGATTATGAGCTAACTCACTTGTTAAACTGGTGGTCGAAACATAGGTTGGATTATTATAACCCAACCTAATCCACCCTTCAACAAGCAAACCCTCCTAAAACTTTCAAGTGCGGCAACAATTTTCATGCACTTCTCTGAGTGATTGTGAAGATAGAGTTGAAGAAAAAGAAGTTAACTTTATGGGTGTTAGTTTTGTGATATTAATGAGCTCTTGAAAATGAGCTTTTGAAACACTTCTTCAAACAACATTCAAACGAGTTATTATAATCACTCAAAATAATCATTTATTTTTAACCACTAATTTCTAATTATTCATTTCTAAATACTCATTTTTAACCTCTCAAAATAATCACTTATTTTCAAGTACATCCGAACGAGTTATTCTCTGAAATCACTATAAAAAATGATCATCCAAACAAGCTATTACCTACAACTCTTCTACTAATAACTACATTCAAACGAGTTATTACTAAAACTCGAATTTCTAATCACTCCCAATAACCCCTCACTTATATTACTCAAAATAATCGTTCTACAATTCAATATCTACATCTAAACACACCTTCCTTGTTAGTGTATAACCCAGAACTATTATGATAAACTTTCATATAGAATTGATTATAATCCACCTATATTGTGAGTCATGTTTGTGATTGCTGGGCAACATTGGGGCCTGGATACATTATCTACCAATATATGTGTGTATTTTCTTCTATTGATAGCTGACAGCAAATTGATGCAACTTCAGAATGGCTTCTGGTATTGGAAAATCAAGGCGTGAGAGTGTTCGACAATTTGAACTCCAAGTTAAGAGCCAGAGAAATCATGTACAAGTCAGGAGCTGAGTTTTTACAACCAACAAAAGTTCCGGATGTTACAAATGTGATGGATGAGGATCTCTCTGTTGCTGACTTTGACATGGTTGATTCAGTGCCTGCAGCAGCAGTGCAGGGAAAATTCATCACCTTGAATGAAAATTGCTATGAAAATGGAAGAAAAAGGAAAGAATTCATGAATGACAAAGAGGATTTGAGGGCAAAGTTCCTTAGGCAACATCTCCATGACAATCCAATTAGGGAGAAATCTTTGTCATTAGTTTGATTTAGATATTTATCACTTGAAAGCTGCTATTATGAAGTTATATATATATATTAAAAAAAAAAAAAAAAAAAAATATATATATATATATATATATAGACATTATCTATTAGTACATATATACGATAGTATGGAGGAATGTTGTGCTTGCTTTGTTGAGGATCTCATTATCCCACGTTGAAAAATTGGGGAGTCCTTTAATTATTTATAAGATAAGGTGGGCTACTTCTTTCATTGTCATTTGGTTTTGGGATAAATGTTTACACTTTCTTATATGCTTTGCAGCTAGCCTCTCGGATTTTTATATTTTCTTTTGACTAGTCGATACGGTCTCTGAGTTTAGAAGCTTCAAATCAACTGGGAAACTTATACATATGGATTTGATCAGTTGATATTGAAGGCAAGGCAAGTAGGCTGTAAATGTTGAAAGATTTGGCATAGTATTAGTTCATACGGTAGTACTGATTAATGTACCATTTTGAATATGGTTGAATGATCAACTTGTTGAAAAAGAAGGGTAAAAGAGAAAAAAAGAAAGAAAATTAATTACAACTTGAAAGTTGACATAAAGAGATCAATGCTTTTTGTTGTTCCCTACTTCTCATGAACTGAAAAGACAACATTTTTATGCAATTTATACTAAAGTTTGAATGTCACATGTTCCCTATGTTTGCTCTCTAGCAATTTCCATGATTTTTAACTTTTTATATCGTTGAAAATTTGTTTGAGTCACCGTTTATGTTATTGTAAAAGATAAGTGGCCGCTCTGAATTAAATTCATCGCTTTTTAAGCATCATCATCCTCTTGATCACTAAATTATTCTATGACGATTTAGAAGAGAGTACTTTTCGATAAACATAAATATAATAAAGGTTAAAAGTTAGACAATAATAAATCTTTATTTGGAAAGAAATTGTCAAAATAATTAAAAGGGCTGGCAGAAAAAGTCCACTGTGGATAATTTCAAGTGACAATTTTATGATATTATTATTATTATTATTATTTTTATTTTTTTTTAATTTTAATTGTATAATTTTTTAAAGAGCAAGTAATCCAATAATGGATTGGTGGTGATGATCAAATCACGCAATTGCATGTGAAAGTTATAATGAGTACATTGCTGTGTTGCCATTTGTAAAGGACACATCTTCATTACCACAAACTTAATTCATCTACCCACTTAAACCCAATTTTGTATCAATTTATTCCAACTAGATTTAGCTTTAATTTAATACGCCATTCAATGTAATTCAATTAATTTATACAAAATTTATTTTAATGATTAAAATCTAAAATTTAAAATCAAGAAAAACAACAAAAAAGCAAAATTATTTGTTCAAAATATCAAAATGGAAATTACAACTTTAGTATAATTAACTAACATTTATATTGTTTCAAAAAAAAAAAAAAAAACTAACATTTATATGGTTAATAAGAGCACTAGGTGAGTGGTATTAGTGTTGGTCCAGGGATTAAGAGATCACGATCATGAGTCTTCCATCTTCATTATTGTAAAAAAAAAAAAAAAGAGCTTTATAATTTTTTAATTAAAAAATTTTATTTTTATAGATAGTTCTTCAAAAACCAATACAAATTTTGTCATAAATAGTCTTCAATTAAGAAATGGTGAAGGACTGAAACTCTACCCACGAAACCCTCTACAAAGTCCATCACTCTCACCAAACATCTCTTTTCGATCTCCCTTCAATACTTACGGTTAGAGCCCAACGAACGCCAACTCCGAGCTCTACATATAGAGGAGAAAAAAGCCGTAATCGCATAATATGGTTCACCCATATATGTTCATTTGTCAATCTATGAGAAAATCTTACCTGAGTTCACTAAAAGAGCATCTCTCTCTAAAAATTAGAGAACTTGGTCTCCTTTCCTCAATAGTTCTTTTTTTATTTTTTTCGAACAATAAATAATGTAACGTTGATACGGCATTCTACACAATTCTTGTTTCAAAGCAAAATAAAAATATCACGAAATTATCGAAAGATTGGTGACGCAATGATTTCATTGTTTGATATTTTTGTTGGGATGGAAATAAAGTATCCCACATTAGTTAAAGGAGGGGAGGATCATGAGTATATAACTGATAGCAAACATCTTCATTGATATGAAATATTTTGGGTAAAACAAAAAACAAAGTTATGCACGTGTAATAGTCGACAATATATTAACACTAACATCACCAGTTATATCTTTAAAATAGATATTAAAAAAAAAAACAGGAAACTAAGGTTTCTGACAGACTAAAAAAGAATCCAATCTTTTACTATTATTTTATTGAAGTAAAGATCTAATCTTTGTTAATAAAACATCAATTAAGACATAATAATTGTCCAATCAGAATCATATAATAATCCACAATCCGCCAACCCAATAAATTATAACAAGCAAAACATCACATTCAACTTCAATAATCATAATGCAAACATCTTTTCCATAAAAAAAAAGAAAAAAAAGAAAAAAAAAGCCACATTCCAATCCACCGTCGGATGAGCCTCCGCCGCCGTATCCGCCGCCGTGGCCGGCAGCATTATTCTATTCATTTTCATGCAAAGAGGCAATAGCAACCCCAGCAAGTTTTTGAAGATTCAATTTGATTACAGTGTCCACAAACATTTTCGTGTCCTCGCCCGTGTTCCCCTCCGGTATGTCGACAATGTACGACTCCAACACTACCGTATAAATTCTTCCGTCTTTGTTGAACTCGTTTACCGACGTTACCGATCGGTAATTGTTCAGCCTGTGCTCTCCTCCCACCACTCTGAAACTCAATATATGCTTCTCTTCGTCTAGTATCTCTAGCCTCTCCGTGCTCGTCGATGCTGGTAGCCCCGACACTACCGTCACCTCTCGTACGCTGCCAACCCCGCCGTCGCCCGCTGTTAAACAAAGATTTATACATGATGTTACTTCAATTTCTTATATGTTAATTGAGAAAGAATGGTAAATTGTAATTTTCTAAGTACATGCGTTTTATGTAATTAGTTACTACTATAATAGACATGCCAATCATTAATTATAATTATAATAATCAGGATAAAGTTTATTCCTTCAAAATAATTATACGGTAAGGAATTATATAAATAAAAGATAAATCACATTAAAATGTAATCATTTTATGCCAAAGTGGGAGATTAATTGGTATGAAATATTGCAAGTTCGAAATCTTGAGCTTATGATAATTGATTAAATATAATATCAAAACGAACCTAACCCAATATTAGTAATATATTAATATCACAATATCTTTTGTTATTTACTCTAAAAAAATAATATAATAATTTATTTATAGGTCACATTGAGTCATATCATTTAATAGAAAATATAATTTATCTCACATTAATTTTTGTATATTTATTTATAACACTTCTCTTGTAGACGTAGCCAAACATGTCTTAATAAAAACTTGTGTTTTTATTTACTAGAAAACAAAATTTTTCTGAACAATGAAATAAAATGAAGTATTCAAAATTAATTTCCATTTTTAATTATTTTAAAAAGAAGAAAAAAAGAGTTTTGATTGAATAAGAAAGAAAAGACCTGACATGTTGCAGCCTTTGATGAAGTGCTTATACTTTTGAGGATTATCGAAGCTGCGAACGAAGGGCCAAACAGCATGAAGAGGAGCGTCGATGCGTTGCGTAACCAGCGAAGTGGTGGTGTTTGGACATTCCTCAAATTTGTGGTAACTCTCTATCACACCTTCCAGTTCTTCGTATTCCTCCGCCTCTAACCCCTGCAACGCCGTCGTTTTGTTCGTCCCCATTTCCACAAAAAAAAACCCCCCAATTTCAAATTTATTTATTATTTTACATCATTTATCTATATATAAAACTTTGCAATTTCGAGCACTCTTAGCTATTATATTCACCACGAACCTATTATTAATGGGATTCAACTCTTTATCCA
>JBBMEG010000022.1:1836641-1862976 GCA_037832605.1 Cyclanthera cordifolia | reverse complement strand
TATAAAAATAAATTGTTCAACTTATGACTATTGTCATAAATATGTATTTGATCTTTTTTATTATTGTTTGTTTAATCTATTATTTTACTTCATTTGATAATAATAAAAAAAATGTATTTAATAGAATGATAAATAAAACTTTGAAATGTTGATTTTTTTAAAAAATAACTTGAAAATATTAATGAAATATTTAATTAAAAATATTATTTATTAATTATTTTACTTTTTATAAAAAAACATCCCATCAATCACATCCATCTACTTTTATCACACCTCAACCCACCCCACCAAACACCATTTTAATAACACTTCTCACCCCACCAAACACCATTTTAATAACACTTCACATCCCATCCCTTCTCATCTCATCTCATCCCATCCCTTCTCATCCATCCAAACGCGCCCAGTTCCTAAAACCTTGGGTTCCATCCATCCCACTCTTCGTCTATAAAAACTTGTTTATTTTTGTTATTTGATATAATTAAATTTATCTCAATCCATAAATTTAATTTTCTGGATTGATTGATGTTTGACATAATTGAACATGGTATAAAAGCAGAATGTTCTAAATTCAAGTCCACACGCAATTAATAAAATCTATAAAATCTTAATACCCTAGTGGGCTGTTTGTTTAAGGTGTTTAAAGACCTATTACAAACGAGCTTTTATAATCACTCTATAAAAATTTTATACAAACGAGCTATTATTACAGTTTCTTCTTTCTAATCACTTAAAATAACTCATCATTTCTAATCACTCAAAATAATCTCTCCACAAATTTTCAAACAAACACCCTTTAGAGACCTTGAAGTTGAAAGCCATTTTCTTAGAGACTATTTACTTGATTGCATGGCCTTGAACCACAAAGACTCACAGAGAGAGCTTATAAACTCAAACTTCTATATAGGTATTAACAACTAAACATATAAATAAAGATTAAAAAAAAAAAAGCCATGCCAAATGGTTCATGCTACTTGACTTAATAGAAGACAGCAAACGAAAATAGCTCACTTGGTTGACCACATTCTGCCTGGACTGGGAGTGCTTTCTGCATCGGTTAAACTTTGCTTTCCGAGATCTTCGATTAACCTGAAAATGGAATTTTATTATGAGTAGTCTGTTCATAAACATTAATTAATTTGAGATATTACAATGGAGTTAGCAAAAAGTGAGGGACTACACACATATAGTTCATCTGCATTAGCCGAGTTTTGTCGTTACTTCATATTCTTTTCTACCGATCCCTCGTGTGTTGGATGCCGATCCCACCATGGGGTGTGGAGTCGGCCGCGCCAATCCCACCATGGAATCGGCACATATGAACCTATCTCACCATGGAACAACTTCGTAGCAGTTTTAAGTCTTTTTTAAGCTGATTGCAGTTGGGCTTTCTTCCGAATTCCAGACAATATGTTCAAGGTATCAAGTGAATCACCTTTGTAGTCTCAATTCTTTTGATGTCAGATGTTACCTGATGCTTGGCCTATGAATGATCATGGTTACTTCGAGTGTAATTGAGCAAAGCTTCGATTTTTCAATTTTCAAAAAAAAAAAAAAAAGTAATTTCAATTTTAGTCTGATCATTTGACATGATCAGAGGAATTGCAAAAATATTAAATGGATAAAAATGAGGACATATGAGTTTGGATATCAATCATGATGCCAGATATTTGAATAATCCTCACATCTGAATACAGTTGAACGACAAAACATACATATTAATTATTCCTCAAATAAAAGTCCATATGTGCAATATTAGTTTAGTCAGTTTTCAGTTATTATTATCACCCATGATAAACAAACATAACTTAAAATTAGTATTATTTCCATAAAACGGATGTCACATTTTTAAATTTCACAAATTCAATGCCAAAGCATTCAAATTCATCAAACTAGAACTTGTTCAAAGTTCAACAATATGAACAAACATTCTCTCTCCAGCTTGCAAACAAGAATGGAGTGAGCATCACTCCGTAAGCAATTCTCAGCAACAAAAGATCAACCAAATCTAGCATTCAAACAGGCTTTTTATACAATAAGTACCCAGAATGAACCAACCCACCAAAAGAAGGGAAAGTGACAACAGACCAAGCAAGAAGGGCCATCCAACCATGGCAATGCCCAGACAGACCACCAGTACAAAGGGAAGGAATGATCTTACAATCGACATGCCATCAACCCAATGCCCTTTGAGCAGAATAAGAACTGCTACATTTATCATGTTCCAATTCATCGATCCATTGTAACACAGACGGTTCAGACAATTGGCAACGAAGGAATGACAGTTACACGTAAAGAGGTTGTAGGATTTATGCTCGAAATACCGCGTACTTGATTGTAGACCATCGTCCCAGGTGATGGCAGTTCCAAATTGTGAATGCTGGTAGCCCTGCTTACATTGATGTGCAGATAAGCTCAACGGGAAGCAACACTGCAAAAAATAAGGTTTTGGTAGGCCGTTGTTAGTGATGCATTGGTAATGTTTACGGTGCTTATAGAGAAAATAAGCTGTTAGGCAAGAAAAACAACCGTCAAGAATTAAAGAACCCACAGATTTACGTAGTTTAAGACAACTCATTTTATTTAGAAGACCGTAATTAATACAAAATATATTAGGTAAACCTAGTACATGATTTGACCCAATTACATAAAAGTTCAAGACGAAAATACATAATTAACATATTTTCAAGTGATACTTCGAACTGAGTATTCCGAACACAACATAATTAGTTCGAGGCATTTCCACATAAGTAGTGTTGGAGGTAATATGATTACCATAAAAAAGATGTCATTGCACTCAAGGGAGATGGCTAACAAGGAATAGTGCATTCTAAGGGTGTTAGTTTCACGTTATTAACGAGTTATTAAAAATGATATTTTTCTAACTCCTCTTCAAACATGCACATCCAACCAAGCTATTGTAATCGCTCAAAATCATCACTAATTTTTTCACTCATTTCTAATCATTCAAAATAATCATTCATTTTTAACCACTCATTTCTAATCATTTATTTAACCACTCATTCCTAACCCCTCAAAATAATCACTCATTTTTAACCACATCCAAATGCGTTGCTATCTGCAACTATTCTACAAATATCATCATTCAAACGAATTCTTAACAGGAATCCCTCCATAAAAACCATCATCCAAACAAGCTATTACTAAAACTCATTTTTAATTACTCAAAATAACTCCTCATTTATAATCACTCAAAATAGTCATTCTACAATTTCACAAATAGTAAATCTTAATTTTCATCAAACTTTCTAAGAGAAATTTATGCAATTCAATCAGCATGCTATCTTGTCAGGAAACAGGGAGCTAATTTCATGAAATACTTAAGTAAACTGACTATGGACTTACTTTTTCTCTGTCAAGTTCCAGGTATCTTGCAACAGAACCATATGCCAAATCATTGACATTCACAAAATTCGATCCTGCAAAATCCAAAATGACTCCGTCCTCCCTGCAAATCCCAAAATGGCCAATGAAAGGTGCCAACCAAGAGACAACAGGAAGAGGAGTCCAAACCAAACAGCATGGAAACTTTGCTTGGATCGGATTGATTGCATCAAGAGGCCATAACTCATGTTTTATGCTCTTTGTAGAACTAACAAGTTCAATATCATAACCTGTGTGCGGCGTCATTATAGAATACTTTCCAGGTACCATATAGATTTGCTAATATTAGGAACAGACGCATAACTCTGTCAAGTTGCACACTGTGAGAGACCGGAATCTGCTGGCAGCTAATTAAAACAGTCAAGTCTGGTATCCTCCTTTCATCATAATGGAGGCAGCGTTCAGAGTTTGTAATCTGTTGTAACCCCAAGACTTTCTCAAAATGATAAACAATAGGATTCAAAGGCAAGCAAAATCAAAGTTGAGCATTTATTTCAAGTACATTACAATTAAATTAACAATCCGTATCCAATGTGCAAAGTAATCAATCTTCCATCAAGTCTTTTTCTCATTTAAAAAAATTATTCCGTGAAGAATAGAAACAAATGCCACAAACAACTAAGCAATCCAGAAAATCAAGAAAAAGTTCCGATACAAATATTTTCAGTTTAAAAGCTTCATGGCTGATCAAAACCCGAAGTTTTTTGGAAAAGAAACAATTTCATTAATAGAATGATCAAAACCCAAAGTTTTACAAAGAAATCAGGTCAAGAATCCATATTCTATGTTGTTTTTAAGTAACTCAGAATCGGAGCTTCGCCCCATTAGATAGCTGGGACACCCGAGCCTGTCCCAAGGCCAGGATTCAAGAGACAACCAGTGATTTTAGAATTAAGTTTCCTCATAGGTTTCAAACTTTGAACCTCCAAGGGAGACCTCGGGTCTCAACTAACAAGGCTTCCCCTTGAAGACAATCTATTGAAATTATTCTTTATCAATTGCAAAGCGCCAACCATTTAAGGATCCACCACAATTTTGTCTTTTCTCACCCGAGCTAACTTCATTTTAATAATAATGATCATTCAATAATGATTAAGGTGAAACTGTTAAGACTCCAATAGCCTTAACTTACACAAGATAACTAAGAAGATGGTAAATACAAACCAGAATGATAAATACAACAAAAACACAAGGAAACACTATATGAATATACAAAAGTTAAAATACCGAATCCTTAGCCTTTGGAGAGGGCTAAGACTCTCCCCCCAAAGTCTTTGCCAAGACAATGTTACCAAGTACTTTTCCTCCTTTCCAAAGACTCTAACCCTCATATCTATACAAAGACACTAATGACTATTTACTATTATACACTTACACATATTATACACACATTCACATCCTACCCTTGGTACTCTATCAGAAACTAATACATAGAATTGTCTACAAGATAGCAAGTTAATGAGCTCCATCTTTAGGACTTATGCACGTTGCAGATGATTAACTAAACAAGACCACTAATAAAGCTAGAACTAGAACTGTTTCTGACATATCCTCCCACAATTTCTTTTGTACAACTAAGTTCTTGACCTCACCTCACGGATCTATGGAAAAACATGTGTGGATCAATCCTTATAAAATCATAAATAAATAAAACATCCCCACCTGTAAACTGATCAACACACAAATTTAAGGATCAACACACAAATTTAAGGATCAACAATGGCTCATTGTACGTTTATGATGCCTAAAAACTCATTCAAACGTACGTTTATCCCAATTAAATTAAAATGTCAATAAAATATCATTTAAGATCTAAATTCTCGCCATCCGATTTGTGAATCATCTAATGTCCTTTGGTCAAAAGATCTTTCTAAAGCAGTACCCGAGAATTAAATCGAACCACACGGTTCTACGGATTAAAAAATTTCCCGAAAAATAAGCAATCATATCCACTTTTTCTGTAATATATAAAAAATAAAGACCATTCAGCTCCAAAATAGAACAAACAGGAAAACGCAAATCTAGTATAATTAAAAGGATGCTAAACTCAATTTCTCTGGACTACTCAACGACTAAACCGCGGTTAAGCCAAGCACGAATGATTATCGACTAAAATCGTCCAAGATTTGAGTTAATTAGAGCTTAATAGATAGATTTAAAGCAAACAAGAACAGATATGGAGCAAATTAAAGAGTTGAGAGCAAGAAATCAAATCTGAAATTAGTTACCTGAAGTGGATAACGAAAGCGGCAAACTGAGAAAAACTGGGGAACGAAGAAGCGGAACAAGACGAAATGGTTGTGATGAAAATGGTCGGATTGTTCATTGTTGAAAACGGAGGCTCGCAATGATAGATTCAATTTATGCTAACAGAAAATTGATTAATTATTAATTTTCTTCTGTTGATTAAATTTGCAAACTACTTTTTTTTTTTTTTCATTGCCGAAGCGGTTAGGCAGATGCATGAACCCTGATAATTTTTTCTACTTTTTCTTTATTATTTCTCATATGGGGCCCATGATCCATCTTTTATAAGCCATGTTTGGTGAAAGATGAAAAAGCTAAATTATTAAAAATTAACTTAAATATGGAGTTTATTTCACAACAAAACAAACTTAAATCTCAAGTTCGTGACATTATTATTATTATTATTATTTAAATACAAATTGGACAGGAAAAATACTGATCTTAAAGATCAAACTCGTGATATTCACATTGAACTAGATTAACGTCAAATAATAAAATTACAGCGTCGCTCATCGTGACATTATTATTTGTTAAGTATGAAAAGTTTTAAAAATATATCGAAAATAATAATTTAATAGAAAAAAAAAAACTTTCCATAGTTAAATTTAGAAAAAAATTGTTAAAATTTTATATAAAAAAATGCTTCTCAATTTTAAAAAATTTCAAAATTAAAATCTGGATATAATTTTTTTTAAAATACCTTCACCATTAAATTTTAAATAAAAAGATTAAAATTAATTTGAATAATTCGTCATTGAACTTTTAGAAATATAATAAAAATTACCCGAAAATAATAATATATATATATATTTTTTTTTGTATATATTTTGCATATATTAACCTTTAGTATGTGGTAATAACATTTTGATCAAATAAGCTGCCGAAATGGATCAAATATTTGTGCATTACCTCTAATGGAGAGCTTAATACCGATTTATAGGATCAAAGCCGGGTTGAACTTGATTAACACCAAACAATAAAATTATTACGCCACCAGTCATTTCGGTTACTAGAGCAAGTTTTAGGCTCATAGTATTTTGGTGTTGCATGAGGGTTATAAATTGATACAAGATTCAAATTTAGGAGGTACAATTATTAGTTTATGTTACCTACCAATAATGTTGAAAAAATTATCATGTTAATTAGTCTCATATATATAATATTCTTTTTATTTCGAATTAAATGAGGTTAAATCGTATAAAAATTGGTGTAATTTAAAAATCAATCTAAAAAAATTATAACACAATTTATTTAGTTGGACATTCCAAGTTAGGTTGACTTTGGCTCTCTCTTTATTCTCTAGTACATTTGTGTGGATTTCATTTTATCATAAATTATGAGTTAAATTATGATAATTTTTTATCTATGTTCTTGAAAAAACTGGTCTCATAAAAATAATATACTACCTTAAACAATATTTCGAATTAAAGATTTGAACTCTTAGCATATTTATCATAGTTCATACATCATGTCAATTGAAATTATAATCATAAAAATAAGTTTTATCGTTAGAAACAAAATATTAGAAAGAATATCAAGAATATTATTAATACGCAGACATATAAATAAATTTGTTTCCAAGTTTGTTTCAAAGTTTTATTTTATCACAAAAAAAAATTTTATAATCACTTTTTAAACCATTTTTTTCAAATAAGCTATTATTATAACTTTTCATTCAAAATAACTCCGACAATTACTCATCCAAACGATAGGTCACTAGAGTTCTCACCTCCTAAATATGATTGCATGGAAAAAAAAAAAAAAAAAAACTTCATTAACACAATTAAACTTCAAATGAATCTTTCTTTTTGCTTTTCATTTTTGTGAGGATTGGGGGAGGTGGTTAAATTTCTTTTACAGAGTAATCTGCAGAGACCATGTTTATACAATTCTGCCTCCACAGCCAGACAGCTTGAGCTTGGAAGTTATTATTTTACCCTATTTTTCTTTTCTTTTTTTTTTTTTTTTTTTTTGGTTTGATCACTTTCATCTGGGAATTTTCTTACATGTGGATTTAATACAACCTACTACACATTAAGAACTGCAAATATATAAAAATGGTAAACCCCTCCCACTGCTCTCTTAACTTATGCAGCTACCTGTTTGTTTGTTTTGGAGGATCTTCCACTTTTCACTCCTAAAATAGGTTTGTGCTGAGCCCCCACTTTGAATGAACTAGCACTTTCCCTATCCCAGTTTGCAGTGTTTTTTAACAACTTTACTAATAAAAAACAAACATTGGCTGCTCCGACTCTTCGAGCCATCGAACAACTTCTATTTAAATGCACATGAATCTTTCTGTTCACTCTGGTATTTCATTCCTGGAGTTTGTTTTCTGAACCAGCCGTTGAAGGCGTCGCAATCGAGTAATAAGCTGAGAGAATGACGGTCTCAGTTGTGTGTCTCTGCAAAAAGGGTGAAACTTCAGAATATAGGAGTGACCCAAGGAAGATAAATGATCACTCGATGGAATAAACAAATATGGATGGGAATGATGCTAAACAAATATGGATGGGAATGATGTTAAACTATGATAAATGATAAATCAAGGAAATAAACTACAAATACAGATGGGTAAACTTTCTGGCCGTACACTGATTGAGTTATTATAACTACTAAAGTGTGTTATCATGAGGTGTCAAGTGTGGGCAAACTTAAGCGCACTCCTACAATATTTGGATGTCAAGAAAATCCAAGAAAATTAATCCTTCGATAGGCCGTCAACATGGATTGAACCCACAACCTTCGAGTTTCAAGGAGGCCCTTTTGACCACCAAGTTGCCCATGGTGGCTAATTTTAGGCATGCACGTGAGGATATTTCCCAAATGGTCATCCAACTTAGTACTACACTCGCTTAAGCACGCTTACTTATAGAGTTTGATGGGATCCCAAGCATTAGTGCTGATACGATCACATCCATTGGGGTGCATGTTATTAAATTAGGGGTTATAATAAACGGTCTTTGGAGTGTAAGTTAATATAACATGGAAGCGAAAATGATTAGTCTCAAACAGAGGCATAGATTATGTGAAACAACCTTGGAAACTTGGGTTTGGACCAACACACCGGCTATTATAACGGATGGGCCAAATGTAGAATGGGGTTGGGTTACAATAATCCAACCCCCCATTTACATAATCAGCTCCCAAACATGATATTCTAACACTGGTATCCGGAAGAATAAGAGGACATGGATGAAAGTGATATAAAAAAAATAAAAATGGGGCAATGGAAGTTTGAAACTTACATTTGCCAACAATCGCAAATGATCTGTGCAACTGCTGGATCCACATCTTCTGGAATCTCCAGGCGCCTATTCTGAAATCCAACGGCTCCTACAACTTGCATTGGGTTCAAGCCTTTCCATGGTATGCGACATGTTGTCAACTCCCACAAGATCACGCCGAAACTATATACATCACACCTGATTGAATATATGCAATGTCAATATTTTTTCAAATTCGAGCAAAAGATATATGTGCCAAGTTCGATGCCTGGTTAAAACTTACTTCTCATTGGCCGGTTCATTCCTTAGAACTTCTGGCGCCATCCATTCGGGCTACAATTAAACAGAAACAATAAACATCATTGGTTGCTATTGAAATAGTAAGGTAGTATATACACTTTCTTTAGACAAATTATTAAGGTTATTACCGTTCCAGCAGTTGACTTCGAAGACAGAAATGTATTCTGCTTAACACGTGACAACCCGAAATCACAAACCTGTAGAGCGATAAAAGTTAGACAGTGAAAAAGATCAATCTCCATGAGGTGTAATGTTCAAAAATAAAAAAATTGAGCCCACACAATATTTTCACATACCTTGACAACCCAGTTTTTATCAACAAGGAGATTGGGAGACTTTAGATCTCTATGAACAATGGTTGGATGGCTTGTGTGCAAGTAGTTCATTCCTTTGGCCTGGAAAAAGAAAGGCGTTAAAAATAAAGAGCAAACCTAGTAAGAATTAATCCTGATATTAATCAATAGGGATATTAAGAGAACTCTCTAATATCCCACCTCAAGGCGTATCAAAACCAAATTTTAGTGGGAGAGTTTTAATTTCTTACCACATCAAGAGCCATTTTCAATCGCCTCCTTTCATCGAGTTGAGAGTTGGGACGATGCAGAAACCTATACAAACTTCCCCTGCAATGTTTCGATGTTGGTACATATGCCAAGTATTAGAAGAGGATGGATATAGTTTGACTGACTTGCTTTAGATGCAGTAAACCTGCTCGTGCTAGTGGAACTTCTAGACAATGACATAACTCAGACACAGATATTTGAGAAGAGTGTGAGCTAATACACGAAAACAAAGTTCCCCTCAAGGTTTTGATAGGCCTTTGAGGTAGCTAAGAACCCCAAGGAATGTTTGGATTGAGATTTTAAGAGTATTTAGAATGAGGATTTATTTTGAGTATTCAGAACTAATGATTGCAATCAAAAGCTTGTTTGAATGTAGTTTTTAAGAGTATTTAAAATTAGTATTTAAAATGAGTATTTATTTTGAGTATTTAAAAGTAATGATTAGTAATGATAGCAATCAAAAACTTGTTTTGATTTAGTTTTTAAGAGTATTTAAAAATAAGAATTTAGAATGAAAATTTATTTGGAGTATTTAGAAGTAATGATAATGATTACAGTTAAAA
The DNA here is from genome assembly GCA_037832605.1 of Cyclanthera cordifolia. NCBI lineage: Eukaryota > Viridiplantae > Streptophyta > Magnoliopsida > Cucurbitales > Cucurbitaceae > Cyclanthera > Cyclanthera cordifolia. The sequence continues at coordinate 1,852,671 of JBBMEG010000022.1, read as the reverse complement.
GCTTGTTTGAATGTAATTTTTAAAAGTATTTAAAATGAGGATTTATTTCGAATATTTAAAAGTAATGATTGCAATCAAAAGCTCGTAAAGAGTATTTAGTAAATACTAATTCTAAATACTCTTTCAAAATCCCATACCAAACACCCTCAAGGCTCTTCTTGAGGTGAAACAAATGTGACAATGAGAATGATTAACCAGACCCAAGAGAGTGATGGGTGAGGTTTTTATGAAAAGATCACCCATGAGTTTAGGACCCAAGACCTCCGGGAGAACATACCTTGGAGATCTGCAGCAAATAGGTGTAAGGTACCAACCTAAAGGGCATATTGGTATTATTACGTATCGGTAGAGGCATAAGGGTACTTGGTCAAAGAGTAGTATGAAAAGTTTGTTATAAATAGGAGGGGTTGAGAGAGGTATCAAATTGTATTGGGAATAAAGTCTTAGGTTAGTATGTCAGGGAGGAGTTCAAGGTGCCTCATTCTTGTAACTTGGCATGTTCTCATCAATATATTCCATATACGAGTAGAATCCTTACACGAGGCCGCCTTGAGATTTGAGAATATGAATAAAAGCAAACAAATCCCCGATCCACAACTTATTCTCAGTAAAAGAAGTAACTTCCAAATAAAATCAAGACAGAAAATAAATCACATCGTATCATTAATCTACATTTAGAATATGGGACACCATAGTTGCTAAGCTCAAAGATGTTACAGATAAGAAATAAAGAAGCAACATAATCAACCTGGGAAGAAACTCTGTAAGGATAGAGAAATGAGGAGGGCGGGTGACAGCTCCCATGAAAAGAACAACATTGGGATGCCTCAGTCTTAACATGATTTCAACCTGCACGAATGAACAGGAGCTTAAAAACTAAATGAAAGCCCTTAAAGAGATTATTAACTCATTTCACGAACACAAGCTAAGGCCAGCTGCAAATATTAGCAAATTGCATAAATAAACTGAATAAAAGATATTTGATAATAAAGGAAAAAATTAAACATGCAAGAGTGGGTATACTAAACTACACACGTGTAGGCCTAGAGGTCAAATAAAGTCAAGCTAGCTATGATAGACATCTTTGCATCAGTTTGAGGAGTGTTGAATTACTTTATTTTATGTTCTCCCTTAAATTTGCTTTAGTTAGTTTTTTTAGTTTAAAGAAACCTTTCATTGATGAATGAAATAAAGGAGGGGAAACCTCAAGGCAAAAGCCTAATACAAATTATTTTGCCAATTGGCAATAAAAAGCGATAAATTGAATGATAGATTATTCTTAAATTCGGTGGGTATCTTCTTAAATTTGCTTTAGTTAGTTTGTAGGCTTTCCCTATTTAAAGAAAATCATTGTAAAGTTGTAAATGATAGATTATTAAAATAAGAACTTAATTATGTTCTCTTCAAAATCGACAATGTTAACCCATGATAGTTCCAAAAATCCTTGAGCAACAGATCAACCACAGTTTCCTTCAATCATAGATAAAATCAACCATTAACCAATAATGATTAAGTCAAACAACATCAGTTACCCATCTTGATTATGTTATTCAATACCCAAAAATGAATGGCATAAGCTGATTTCTATGATTGATCAGTTCATAGTATTTTATCTATGTGCGAGTCTGGGAGCACACACTTCGACTATTTGCACATGACAATCACCTAGTCCTACTATATTTGATTTCAAATAAAACACGTCGGATATTAAAATCAACGCAAGTGAGCACCAAAAATTGAACTCGTTCTCAATTACATTAAAAAACTTCTGTAGACCATGTCATCAAGCACATCATAATATAAAACACATCCCCCGTGCAATTCTGAAACTTCAAATAATATTTCTTCCTGTCTTTATCATCTCTGCCCGTGCTTTCATAACTACTTTGAATTGTTAGCTAAAATTCATTCGTTTTCCAAATTTCCCCTATTTGTGGATTTTCCAGTTCCAATCCACATTTGGATCTAAAAACTGCTAACTACTGGTCGTGAAAATAATTCTGTATATGCATTTACTTGAAGAAAAGTACAGTTTAGAATTAACCTGCCTAAATTTTACATAAAGATAACCTAAAAGTTGGAACTTGAAACTTACTTCACATTTTAATTGAACCAAAGCAGCACCGGAAAAATCCTGGTCTAAGAACTTCTTGACAGCAACTTCCTGTTATTTAAGATAGCTAATAAGAAATTGTGTTGCGACTTCCTAAAGTGAATGCAACAAATATTAAGCCCTGATTTAATCTAATATTGCATATTCGTATGCATGGAAGTTAGTTACTTCACATTCGTATGCATGGATGTGAAATTGCATAAGCTTATCTGCTGAAACTTACAGTGCCATTCCAATCTGCTCGATAAACCTCACCATATGAGCCTGTTGTACAAGAAAGGCCATTATACTCAATTCAAAAAACATCAAGAATAACAAGAAAGACAAAATTATGAAGTAGATAGTAGAAAGCAAAATAAACAACGATATCCACCTCTAAACCATTAAGAAAACAACGGGCTTGTTTTGGAAAACGTATACAGGATAATTATGAAGTTCTGAATGGCCAACCTTTCACCACAGGTGAATTTTTTTCCTAAAATCGAAATTAACCTTTACAAGTCATCCGATCAAAGTTTTGAAAAAGTTCCATTTGAAACAGAAACTTGTTTTATAGAGATTATTTCCAGTGGTATATGATTTTTTTTTAAATGTTTTTTTTTACAGGAAGGGATCAAGAGATAAATATACAACCAAAAAATAATTCATTAGCAGGAGATATGAATTTTTCGATCTCAATGAAATGTGTCTCACCAATACCAATACGTTCACCAATGTCAAGATCCTCCCAAGGAATCTCCCATTCTGCAACTTCGCCTAATATTGGGTTCATTGTCTCCTTGTGGCCATCATTAGCATGAATGTTGCTACCATCAAATTCTATCAAAGGTTTTGATAGATTTTCATGAAAATTAAAGCACTGAAGTGTTCCGCCACCACTCTTATCTTGAGACCATCTTCTTTCTTCATTCACTAAGGCACTTCCTAGTTGTTTTCTATGAGAGTTGGCATCAGAGGTTAACAAAACACCATCCACATGTTCACGATGAAAAGTTCCATGGCCATCAACCAATTTTCCTGCATCACCATCACCATCAACAAACACAAACCGCTCCTTTGTCATGCTGTGAGGCCATAAAATGTCATGTTCGTTTGCATTTGTTTCAGGTTTTTGTTCTTCAGTTGATCCCTCAGTAGATGCTTTCTGCTTACTTTCATGGACAGTGTTGTTTGAATACTCTGCTTCAGTAGATGTAGCAGAAGACTGACCCTGGCTTGTGAACACGAAAGGGTCACACTGAAGCCCAACATCCATGCCTTTTCCATCAATTGAATACATTTGGCAAATCCCTTCGCTTTCACCTTTATCTCGTGAATCCATATCTGAAAACAAATCTGCAGGAGGTGATGCACCACTCTCTAACAAGACAGCATGCAATTTCTGTGCAAACTCTGGGTTCTTTGCAGCACTGATGACATACTTTGATACTTTTTTAACTTTCTTCTTTTGTGCAGATGCCGACTGCGGAAATGTACCAGATGAACTTTCGCATGCATAGCTTTCTGATTCTAGAAGCTTCCCAAAATCATAATCAGAACTCTCAGTTTGAATTTCTTCAATAAAGTTTCTACCATTTTCTTTTGATTGAACAATTAAATCTGAAGCTTCTTTGGATATTGATGAGTTGCAAACATTTGCTACTCCATCTTGAGTAAATGATACAGCTTCATGTCTTTCATCTTGTAATACTGGTGTATCTTCAGGAACTGCTATAACATCTGCAGGTCTCCTATCAAAGCCATAATTCGAAAATTGACAGCTGGGTGCCTCTGAGGGAATTAGCGTGCCTGGAGCACCCATAAGATCGATAATATATTCACTGCACCATAGAATAAATCATATGTAAATATTTGAGCTCCCTATAATTTCTACAAGTATTCATTTACTTAGATTAAATTGCACATAGAGGTGCAAGATAATTGTAGAGTGTGAATATAAAAGATAGCACAAACACTTCCAACATTTTATTTTGAGAGCATGGCGGACACAAGAGGTGCATTAGTTTCCAGAAAACATAGAAGGGAGAGTCTCTTGTTTCCCTTCATAGTGGGTGGCTGGGGGGAGAGCCAAAAGTTGAGAGGAAAGATATGAGGTATTAGTTTCCTATTTGCAATTTTTTCGAGAAAGAAACAAGATTTCAATAATAAATGAATTGATAATCCTACCAAAGGTGGTCATAAGTTGGTGTAGTCTCTCTTCCCTCTTTCATGACTATAACTTCTCTACCCTCCTATCTAATCGGTTTGGCCTTTTGTAATTATGCCTCTTCTTCGGTAATTTTATACATCCATTAAATTGTTTCTAATCTAAAAAAAGATAATACCACCAAACGTGAATTACAAAGAAAGAATTCCAAATGTTTCATAGAGCATTTTTCCTATTTGCAACGGTGCCCGTATGTTCATATGATAATCTTTTTTATAAAAATTAAGAAATAAAACGGTTGGACACTTATTTTTATTTAGGTGCATCAAATATTGTAGGAATCCAGATGTGTTGGTCACCAACACTATCTCAGAGGAGAGTTTTCTACTACACCAATCATTATATCACAAACTGAGATCAAGACTTAAATAAACAGAACTGGACCAGGATATGAACAGCTGCAGATTGAGAAAATTAGAAGGGTTCAGATAGAGGATCCACAATATTTCTTTAAGATATTGTATCCTAGACTAAAAAGAGATTCAATCATCGGTCATTACCTTCCATTATCAATTTTGATCATATTCACAGCTCCATCATCAGTACCAGTGTAGTGGCTTCCTTTGACAAGTATGCATGGAAGATTAATCCTATCAGCTAGTACCTAATATCAAAACTATCACGTAAGTAACTTCAACCCAAAAAAGAGGAAGAAAAAGATATCAGAAAATACAGCATTTTTGACTATTGTTCCAAAAAGGGTTGTAGACAAAATTTAAAAAGTCTAAGAAACCATGATGCCCAAGATTATTAAAGTGGATAGCACAGTTCAAGAAAATAAATGGTAAAAGATATAAGGTGGAGAGTTTGCAACCTTGAAAAGCAAAGCTCTATGACGTGCAAGTCCAATATCAACAAGTCCAAGGGGTAGAATAATCGTATTCAAAGAACTACGCAACTCGTAACTCCTGAGGGTCCACCTTCTCAACATTTCTTCAGCATCACAAACAGGACCACCCATTTTAGCAACAACTATATCAGCAATTTTTTGAACCAAGCCACTTAGAATGAAGCCATATTCAGAAACTTTGCAATCCAAGAATATGTTGTATGCTTGTTTCTCCAACTGTTGAAGTTCAGGATCAAGCACACGGTTCACCAGAATCACTTCAAAATCAATATCACTTGTAACGCATATTTCTTTAAGATCAACTAACAGTGGCATCTTTCCTCGGGAGCTAGAGTTTGCAGTAATGCCGTATAAGTCATAAAATCCATCCATCAATTTTTCATCATAATTTACAACATTATAGCTCTGCATTTTGGTAGATAAAGTAGTTACAAACTTGCGGCTGCCATAACTAATAATGTCAATAATAAACAGCAATTTATAATATGTTTACTAATTGATAATATAGATTTTTAAGCATAAATAAAATAACTAATACTGATTGAATAGTAATTAAAGGATGCAACTCCTTGAATAACAAAATTTTAGATTTAGGAGAAATGAAAGAATAATCCCATTTCCTTCCTTCAATTTCTAGCAATCAATATCCCTGGCAACATCGATTCTGTTATCTACATAGCTATATATTGGAGTCATCGTCTCCCCTATTTTAGGAGCTAAAATCTATCCACTTTAATTTTAGTGAGAAGGTATCTTGTAACTAGTTTTGATAGGGTTTATGTACTTTTTCAACATCAATGAAAATTTTATGCTTCCTGATATCCCAAGCAAAATAACTCCAAAAAAAAACCTTAGCATTCAAATGGGTAGCATTTCAAGCAAAAATCAAAACTTGATCGTTGATGTGATAACAAGATCAGGCACTGAATTTCAAGGACTAACCCAAAGAAAGAAACAAAGAGTAAACCGTAATCATGGGCTTTTTACATTAACAAAAGTATTTTACTACTCAACAATTTAACACGTCCATGCATGTGGGAAGCATGGGGTGTATGTGTATACTTATAGTTTACCAAGTGACAAAAGAATACTTTTTGCTGATTCTAAATATTGTCTAATTAAAAAAAAAAGTAATTGATGATTAAACTACACATGAAAAAAAACACAAAAAGAAATCACACCACACAGACATTATTTAAATTTAAAAATGACACATAGGACACAGACAAACCATGACTGGTGATGAGATAGGCACAAACAAGAAAACAAAAGCTTTCCCAACTGCAAAAAACTAACCAGAAAATCATCATCACAGGAACTAAAACTGTAAATTAAAAAAAAGGGTAAATTATTAATTTAGTATCTATGCTTTGAAGAAAAACATAATTTAGTTCATATGCTTTTAAAATCTAGAATTTAGTCCCTAGAGTTTAGAAAAAGTTAAAATTTAGTCTCTATGGTTTGATAAATAGACCTTGTCATTTGCAATTGTTGGCAAATTAAGTACATGCAGATAACTCTATCCAAGTGTAAACAATGTGATTTTCTGTGCAAACTCCGATCAATCACTTAACTCACACCATCATTATTGACTTACGAATAACTAGCTTCCACATATTTTAATTTGTCAACCATTACGAACGACAAGGACTATTTTTAGTTTTATCAATGCATAAGAACTATATTCTAGTTTTCAAAATCATATAGACAAAATTCTAACTATCTTAAAACCAGAGAGATTAACTCTAGCTTGTAAAAGCATAGAGATTGAATTCCAGTTTTCTTCAAAGCACAGGGACTAACAATTTACCTAAAATATAATACTTATTTAAGCAAAAAACCTAAAATTAGAAGCTGTGCTTGAAAAATAATAATAAGGCGATAAAATTAAAAAGAAATATTCAAATACAACTGCTTTAAAATTGGCAAATTGGCCCCAACCTGACTTTTAAAATTAGTAATAGAAGAAAGTGTAAAAGTCCCATAACCATAATTCCCTAATCCAGAAGCAGTTAAATGGAAAATGAGTTGCAAAACAGAGAGCGGAAAAGAAAATTTTTGCATCTTCACCCACAAATGGAATAAGATGATTCTCCAAGTGATAACAATGTTCTACAAACTACACTTAATGGCTAGAATAACCTTTCCAACCACCCAAGTTTTCAAATAAAGATAACTCAAGACAACAATGCAATAATCGATCATACAACTGCCAGAATAATTCAAGCATGAACCATGATAGGTAGCCTAGTGGTCAAAAGGATATTAAGAAACAAAAAAATTATGAGTTCAATCCATAAAATTGTAGGAAATTAATTTCCTACAAGTTTTCTTAACATCCGAATCAGCAGATGTCTCATACTTATGAAAATAGTCGAGGTGAAGTGAAACACTGGCAGATTAAAAAAAAAAAATAGTAACAAATAAATATATAATTCAAGCAGGTAGACTACCTAAGGCTAAGATAGAAAATGGCAATCCCCCACTCATCAACCAAATGGATGACCTAATATGCGAAGTTTTCCATAACTGAAAACGAGAAATCTGAAGTTTAATAGCAATTCCAATAGCAATTGTTGAAAAATTAAATGCCAGAAGAAACAATAAATCCCCAGGATCGAAAGATGCGAGGTAATTAGTAAATAACCCCGAGACATAATTGCAAATCGTTCTATTGAACAATCAAAACCTAAAAGTGGAATAATGTAAACCAAAAAAAAAACGCCCAAATTGATAGATAGAAGAATACCCAATACTGAAGGGAGAGAAATTCGGCAAGGGCCTGGCAGCCAGAGACGGAAGGGGAACAGCCAAGACTCATCCGTTTAGCAGCATCGATCTGAGCAGACTCAGTATCCTGTCTAGAATCAGGATCGGAAGCGCTAATCGCCATAGCCAATTGCACCTGAAACTCCTCCTCCAAGGCATTGAAATCGACGCAGCCATCCGCCGTCCGATCAACAACCGATTCAACGGCCTCTAATCCACCCATTGTTGTGGAAGATGCCATAGCCAAAGAGGAAGATGACCCAGATGAAGACGAACCCGATTGATCATTGTTAGGGCTTGGGTTCGAACTGGGTCGTGCATCGCTCAATCGCTGGTGCTCGTTAAAACCCCCACCGATGTGAAGTTTTCGAAGAAGATGTTTCATTTTCGACATTGAATCATCAAACCCACAACCCAAGAATTCTTTCAAATCTAAAATCCCTCTCTTCTCTTCATACACAAAACTTCACCAAAACGCCTTTTCGCTTCGGTGTTTCTGCTTCTGATTTTCAATTTTATTCAACCTCTATACGCTAAACGAAAAAAACCTACTGATTTGCTTAAACGCCACTTGATAACAGACTTGAAACTCCCTCACTAATTCCCTCCAAATTAACTTTCTTTTTTTCCTTTTGTCAAGTCAATGACGCAATCCTCTATCCTCTACGTTCGAACCCACCATTCTTTCATGGACCCCTCTTCATCTTGACCCTCCAGTTTTTTCATTCAAGTTCGTGCCTTTATCAATTCCCTGACGAAGTTCGTCATTTGGGTGGGTCCCAATCTTTGTCAGATCGCCTCCGTTTTCATCTTGCTTTAACCCGTTTGATCAATAGAGACAGACGGGTTTAACGCTGTCGAGATGTAGACAATAGAAGAAAACACAGTCAATTTCTTTGTTTTTTGTTTTTTTTTTTTTTTTTTGAACAAATAGCCAATTTGATTTCTTATAAGTTGTTGCGATGTTGGGTTCTAAGAGAGTAAGCGGACAGTAAGGGAGAGAGAAAAACTTGAAACAACAACACCAATCCAACTAAGAAGAAATATATACGTTCATATTTAAATTTAATTGAAGAACTAATTTAAATATGAAAATATGAGATAAAAATATTGTTAATACCGAGATATTTATAAAAAGATATTTTTTTAATAAAATGAAAGTTTTTAAATTAAATTAAGAATTAGACAAAAAGTTTGAAAAACAAACCAAAATTTTTAATGAAATCACAATCGAAAGCTGAACCGAACCAATTAAATATCGAATCAATGATTTTGTCTTTTATTAAACATTAATATAGACTCAATTTTTGAAAATTTGATAATATTGGTTCGGTTATCGATTTAGTACAAAATCGAAAAAAAAGTGAACTAAAATCACCCCTAGTGAACGGTTAGTATCATTGTTTCAAGGATTACTTATGAACCTTAAATTTATCAAAATCAAGAAATAATTATAAAAATAGTCTTTTAAAAAAATTTATTAATGTAATTATTAAATTAATGAATTTGTCAATTTTTTCCATGTTTATAATATAACATTAAGACTTATTAATTTTTATAGATACAAAAATTTTATAATTTATATATAACTGTTGTTATTTGGTAATAAATTAAGAAAATATTCGTCTAATACAATTCTCTAATAAAAAATGGAAAGAAATTGTGATAAAGCAAAAACTTTTTTCCCTAATTGACAAATTCAATGACAAGCATGGGTAACTATTAACCAATTAAAGCCTTCAAGGATGATTATTATTTTAATTTCGATTAAATAAATCAAATTAATATCTTAAAAATTTTCTTGATATTTAAATGTCAGACAGTATATTTGTGGTGTTAAGATCCATACAAATTGATCCAAATAATCACGAATATAATAATAAAAACATAAAACAAAAAGGTTAAGAGAAAAAACAAAATATACGAAAACTATGTAAAGAATCAAAATTAATTATAACGTCAAATGGATAAGAGGAGAATGTTACAATACAACTTAACCACGTAGGAGTTGGCGCAACCACAAATACTACTAAAGAAATACAAGTTTAAATAAATAATAATAATAACTATTTTAGGTAACACAAAGTCTAAATAAAGAAATAAATCCATCACTCCCAAATTTCAATTCATTATTTCATAATTTAGATACCTACACATTTCCATTTTAATGTGTATTACAAAATTCTACAGTATATCGAGACCTATCTATGACATTAATTTGTAGTCTCAATTATTTTGATGTCTCCCGGTAGTTAGCCTAAGGGCGGGCAGGATCACTCCTGATATAGTATAATTATCTACTCTCAAAAAAAAAAAAAAAAATCAAAACTTTATTGTGCATACCTAAACATGACAAGTACAAATCGGAGTAGGGATAGCTTAAACATCGCTTAGAAAGTATTCTCAAAACTAATGGATACTACGAGTAAATCAATTCACATTTTCAACGTGAGACAATGTGAATACCTCTTGACAAAAAGTTCTAACCTTCGCAACAAAAAATAAAAGGTATATTAAAATTTTGGTTTCTATAGTTTGATGAAACTTAGGATTTAGTTCATGTGATTTAAAAATCTAGACTTTAGTCCCATGATTTAAATAAATATATAGTCTCTATAATATAGAAAAATATAGAATTTAATCTCTATAATTTGAAAAAATAGAATTTAGTTCATGTGATTTAATAAAACCTAAAAAATAGTCTAAATTATTCGTAAATATATGCAAATTAAATGCCTAGATATAACTTTTAATGCATGAATTATGCTTCTTTTTTTTGTCAAATAAATTAAATATCTCACACTTTCATTATTAAACATATACATAACTAATTTTTACCTATTTTATTCATCAATAATTACGAACTATTTTTTAGATTTTATCAAAATTTATAAATTAAATACTAATTTTTCAAATTATAATGATTAAGTCCTAGTATGTTTCTAAATCAGGGAGATATATTAATGCTTGATTTTTATACTAAATTCTAGATTAAATTTATAATTTAATCAAAAAATAAATAAATAAAAGTAGGTAACTAAATTTCAATGCCAATCATTAGTGGTTTCATGAAGTACAAACTGTCCTGAACCAACATAGCACTAAAAAAATATTGCAAAGATTTTTTTTTTTTTTTTTTTTTTTTTTGAAACACAGATCAAATTCATTAACAAAAAAAACAATCTTACAACAACAAACTTGAATCACTTCCGCAAATTGGACTGTGACCACAAACTTGGAGAAAAATGAGTCTTTCGATTCATAGTCTTAACCGTTATGGAATATCAATCCTCTACTAAGAAAGACAAACACTCCCTAACATAAATCGACATACTCGTGACTCCTCAAGCAACTACTGGATCATTGCCCGTGTAATGCCCTCGTCTAGCCCTCAGAAGAGGACTAAACATAGCCCAACAATGCACCCGGCCGGTAGTACTTGCAGCTAATAGTCCGGTGTCCGAAAAGACCTTCCACGAAGCCACGAGAAAGAGAGAGCGTCTCGCTCTAGAGAAACAGCTTCATCCTACTCTTTGTTGCTTCTTTTCTTTTTGTGTTTAGGAAGTTCAAACATAGGCCTTTCTCTAATGAACTTTCAAAAAAAATATTATTGGTACATGGAAAAAAAAAATTTCAGAAAATTATCATTTTTTTTTTTTTGTAAATTTCAACATCAACGAAGAAACTTCGATTAATATTAATTTTAAATTTATATTAGGAATCTATTACAAAATGTAGACATCAATCTCAAAATCAAAATATTCACTTAAGTATCTTGTCCTGCTTGGATGTGGAGTCCTCAAAATTTCATGAGACTAATAACTTACATTATATTTTGATATCATATTAAAAAGCGCGAGCATACATCTCAAAATCAATTGATTATGAGAGCAGATACATTATCTTATAAATGCGTTGAAAAATGTTCACATCTTCAATACGGAATAATTGCTGATCTTCTAGGTGATAATTTTTTTTTTTTTTGGCATGAAACTGAATACTCAGCCAGAATTTTGAGAGTTGTGTGTGTTATTGGAATAGTTTCATGGAATTTTTTGTTTATTTTAATTAAGCACAGAGAGAAAGGCTATGAAGCCAGAATTTTGAGAGTTAAATGCCAATCAATCAGTTCATAAGTTTTTTTTTTTTTTTTTAATTACCTTCACTATCTACTAAAATGAAAGGTATCAGCAAAATAAGCACAAAGGCTAAAGAGATGTCTAAGATTTTGTATTTTTAGTTTAACAAATTGAGATCGTGAGATTTGAACATATGATCTCTTGATCGTGGACGGATACTTATGTTCATTGAGCTATTGACAAGATGGTATTAGTTGACTGTGATACTGTCCTCAAGGAGCTAGTGACACGATGGTTGAAGACTTAAATTTTGAAAGTATGCTTCCCTCAAAGTCTCAGACATGAAACACAATTATGACATTAATTTGTAGATGCTTCTCGTGTTTCCACTCCTCTCCATGTATCAATCCCGTACGTACCTCATTTTAGAGGCAAGATAGAAACAGAATATCATCCACAAAGAGTATAAGATAAGAGGGCATGGCAGTTTGTAGCACCATAGATATACTAAATACGTATTGTCTATCTTTAATTCTTTCGCATGAAAGGAATTTCTTGGAGAATTTTCATTTATTAACATAGCAGTACCAAGCAGAATGTACAATACACAAATTGTGGTCATGGTCCCCTCGATGACTTACAAAATTCCAAGGCATCTAGGACCTTCAATGAAAAGTCAAAATCAATTATAAAACATGTATTTAAAAAAAAAAAAAATATATATATATATATACACACACGCGGTTACGCTCAAACATTCCGCCTAAATATTCTCTAGATTTGTTAAATTTAACATTTTGAATATTAGTACATAGGATATTAGTTAGACATTATATACTACAGATCTTTCAATATTTGTAGAGAGATGATAAATATTAACTAGTTTGGATGTGTTTATATAGACAAGTGTTTGTTTTGAAACGTTAGAGATGAATGATTATTTTGAATAGTAAGAAACGAGTGATTATTTAAAATTATTATTAGTTTGAGTGATTACAAAACCTCGTTTGAATGTTATTGTTTTAAGATCAAGTATTGTAAAATCCTTTTTTAATAGCTCGTTAATATCACAAAACAAACACTCCTTAAACGTGTAGCAAAATTCTTCATTCGACCGTATGGTGAGACAAAATTTCAATATTTTGTTACAGTTCATTTATTACAATACTTCAACAAAAATAATAGTTCAATTTAATATAATTTTTATTCAAGAGTTCACGGTTTCGAGTCAATATACCTTTAATTGATGTGAATTAAAATATAAAAAATATATATAAGCATTTCAGTAAAGCTTAATTTGTAACGTTATATTCACTAAATATAAAGAAAGAGAGTACAAATATTCAAGCAACCATATGGAAAATTAAACTTAATATGTTATATATATATATATATATATATGAAAACTTTTTGCTTTTATTAATCATCGATTAAAGATTCAATCCACAAAACTGCAAAATCTTTCACATGCACACACTAAAAATTAAAGCATTGATTTTCTCAACCAGAGAAAAAAAAATAAAAATAAAAACAAGATTTAATTAGTGGGAATTTATTTTTTAAAATAAGTGTGACAACGGCTAGCTGTGAACAAGGCCACAAGAAAGCTCCATCAAAAGAATGGCTGCTTCTTCTTCATCTCTTGGAAACACTCGCCCAAATGCCGAACCACTTCTGCTCCATCGTAAAGTGAAGTTATGGCGATCGAACGAAACGTCGTCGTTTCTTCCTTCGATTTGAGACTCCCAACAGTTTTGATCTTTGTTCTTCACTTGATCACCAACCATAATATTTCCACCATCTCCATGGCAGTCCAAGCGGGATTTCTTCGACGTGGCAATGACCGATCCACCACCACCGCCATTTGCAGCTTCAGCCATGGCTCGTCTTGCCTTCCTCTGCCGGATCCCACACGCATTGCATAACGTCTACCGAGAAAAGAAAAACTAATATAAATATTAGATCTATAGTCGGATGAAATCAAAAATAAAATCAGGTAAGTTTCATGTTCATAATTAACAATAATATCAATGTACTATAAATTTGAAAAGTAAATATCATGAGTTGCATTGTTAACAAATTATTTAATGAAATTGTCACAACATGAAAATGATTTTGAGAAATGAATAGAATTAGGAGATAATATGAAGACAATAATTATAAGAAAGTAGGTTTATCTGTATTTGGGATGAAGAGAATCGTTACGAAGAGAAGCATGAAATAAATAAAATATCAAGTATGATTAAAAGTTAAAAGTAGTTGATTAACAAAAGAATTAAAAAATAATTATGAAAAATGTGATTTACAAAGAAAATGAATCTTAATTAGTGATCCAAACAAAGAAAAGAGAATCATTTTTCATAATCATTCCCATACTCCTTGTCCCAGACACTCTATTAATAACAACTCCATCCAAAAGCAATAAACTTGTAAGCCTTCTACTCTATTTATCCAATTGTGCATAAAACTGTCAGCTACATTACATTATATCATATGGAATATTTTATTTATTATTATTCAAACTCTATTATTATCACCTAAGTTTTTACTAATTATTTAGGTTGGAAGAACAAAATAAATAATAAATAAATAAAGTATAATCTAAACTTAAGCTTAAAGGCAATAATATCATATCATGAGAACATATACACATTAATTACCTATGATATGATCATCTATTTTTTTTACATACTACATAAGCGAAACTAAAAGTAAAATCATACAAGCCGAGACAAGAAAGCGACTCTATCAAAATTCGATATATCGATATTACTAATATTTCTGAGACCACCTAAATTTTTACTGAAATGAGTAACTTTTGCAGGGAAAACTCTAGAAAAAATGAGGAAAAAACAAAGAAAAGGGTCAACTTGTATTACAAATAAACAAAAAGGGTATTGAGTTTTTTTTTTTTTTTTTTTTTTTTTTTTTTTTTTTTGTGACAGTGTTCATGCAAGAAAACAAAAGGGGTAGTGAAAATTAAATTTTTTTTAAAAAAAGGGTAAAAATAATTTGTGAAGAAAAAAAATTGACCTTAGGGCCTTGAGGACCACTCCTCCAAAGGGGAGTTGTTGTTGTGTTGCAATCACTACAAACCCTAACTCCATTGTTGTTGTTGTTGTTGTTGAAATTATGATGCCCATTTGAATGATAAGATGATGAATACTTTGAAGCCCTAATTTCCCATTTTCCACTTCTTGTTGCCTTTTGATGATCATGAACTGAATTTGCAATAACACCAACTTTCTTGTCTTTGTTTATCATCATTTTTTGCATCAATCTTGTTTTTGATGACATCCAATGTTTTTCTGCAGCTGACCCATTTCGATGTTCTAATTTGTTGATTTGATCATCTTGTTCTTGATTTTGATGATCAATATTAGTTGTTCTTGATCTTTCATTGCTAATTTCTTCTCTTGATCCACCAATGGACTTGTCAGCCTATTTATACACCAAACATCATGAGTATCAAAACAATTAACCACCAAATTCTACAAAAATAAAGAAAAAAAATCATATTTTAGTAGATGATAACTTAAAACCTATTTGATTTTAGTATAGTATTAAAGTAGGAAGTCGTGTCTATAAGAAACGAGGAAAGTGAGAAAAAAACTCACGTTTGATACTGGCTATTTAATTTTTTTTTTATTTCATATCCCTATGATTAACTTTCCCTTTTCAACTCTTAAGCTAAATTCAAAAACCAAAAACAAAATTTTGAGATTATTTGGTTAGTTTTCGAAACATGGTTTTGTGTTTTTTAAAGGTAGATAGCAAAACGATTGAAGTTATAAGCAAGAGTAGTACTATTTACACGTTTAAAGCTTTTAATTAAGCCAAACGAATGGCTATCAACACAAAGTTATAAAATTTGAAAAGTATTAAGAAGCGTAACGCTTGTTATGATTCGAGAATCAAATTTAAAAAAAAAAAAAAAAAGAATGAATTTCAAACAAACGACGATTGAGGTTGTGAGTAATTGCCTGATGATGATCATGTTGTTGAAGTTGATC
>JBBMEG010000022.1:1821994-1834390 GCA_037832605.1 Cyclanthera cordifolia | reverse complement strand
ATGCAAACCTGAAGTGAGGCTAATTATGTATTAAATTTCACTTCTAAAGAAAAACGTTTAATTGCACTTTTTTTTTTATATACAAATCGGGAGAGGGAGATAATAAATCCTACATAAACGACATCATTGCTCTCAAATATATAGAGAGTCAAATACCGAGAACCCGTGACGCTGGTGTTGAACCAGCGACATCTTGACCATCAAATCTATATTAATATCATTAATGTTGTTGACTCACTATTCTTGTTGGTATGAAATTAAGTTTTAGGTTAAATTATCACTTTTATTTCTATTATTTGAGATATTAAAATTTAATTTTTACAAGATTAAAAGTTGATTTGATGAGAAAGAAAAAAAAAACTTATGAAACTAATCAAATATATAAAATAATTATAAATGAGTATTCACGATAAAATATTGAAAGATAACTACGTAACTCATCCAATCTATTCATTACCAAAATGTAGATATATGAATGTTTGTTAACCATACAACTAAAAATAGTTAATTGGATAAAATGTGAACTACAATTATCAAAAATGTTGAATTGATTTGTCAACTAACTTTAATTTCTATCATATACTTATCCACATTCTAAATGCAAACAAGAATTCAATGGTGCATTAATTTTGTACCACAAACAAATCAAATAGTTCTTGCTTGGCCATGTTCTTTTTTGTTTTTTTGAAAGTTGCCCAAATATAATCCATCTTTGCAGCATCTACCAAATATCAAAAACAGAAATAAATAAATAAACAAAAAATCTTTTCTTTTTGCTTTTCACTTTTTGTGAGGGTTGGGAGAGGGTTAAATTTCTTTTACACAGTAAAATCTGCAGAGACCATCTGTTTACAATTCCTCAAAGGCCTCCACAGCCAGACACACAGTTATTATTTTTCCTTTTTCTTTTTTTTTTTACCCTTTTAACCTTTCTTATATTTGGATTCAATACAACCTACTACACAATTAAGAACTACAGAATATAAAAAATGGTAAATCCCTCCCCTCCTCTCCTCTCCCCTCCCCTCCCTGCACTTTTAACTTATGCAGCTACCTGTTGTTTAGAAGAAGGATCTTCCGCTTTCAACTCCTAAATAAGTCTGTGCTGAGCCCCCACTTTGAATGAACTAGCACTTTCCCACTATTCAGTTGTAGTGTTTTCAAACAACTTCACTGAAGTAAAACGGAAAAAAAGAAACGATGTTGGCTGCTCTGACTCTTCGAGTCATCGAACAACTTCAAATGTTAAATGCACATGAATCTTTCTTGTTCACTCTGGTATTAGATTCCCGGAGTTTGTTTTCTGAACGAGCCGTTGGAGGCGTCGCAATCGAGTAATAAGCTGAGAGAATGATGGCCTCAGTTTGGAGTCCCTAAAAAAAAATAGTACGAGTAGATGATCACACAATGAATCAAACTGCAATTATGGATGGAATGGATACTGAATTCCAGAGGACTATTTGTTTGGTTGTTTAATAGAGCTATTAAAAACGAGTTTTTATAATTACTTTTTATACAACTCACACAAACGAGCTATTACTTCAATTTCTTCATTAAAACCACTCACCTCATATTTTTTATCACTCAAAATAATCACTCCACAATTATTCATTCAAGCACCTCCTAATGTGTTGGTTTTAGGCAAGTATTGAAAATTGAATGCAGATGGGGATTATCATGTGTATGAAAATAAGGCAAATATTGGGTATTTGAAGTTTGAAACTTACGTTTGCCAACAATCACAAATGATCTGAGCAACTGCTGGATCAACATCTTCTGGAATCTCTAGTCGCCGATTCTGGAATCCAACTGCTCCAACAACCTGCATTGGGTTCAAACCTTTCCACGGAATTCGGCACGTCGTCAACTCCCACAATATCACACCAAAACTATACACATCGCACCTGCATGCAGATATACGCACTATGGGTCTTATGTCAAGTTTGAGCAAAAATAACGTAAATGCCTTACCGAAACTTACTTCTCGTTGGCCGGTTCATTCCTTAGAACTTCTGGTGCCATCCATTCGGGCTACAATTGTGCAAAACAACTAGTGTCAATGATGGCTATTGCAATACCAATTATGTAACTTATCTAGTAACATTTCACTAAAATAGTAGAAAGAAAATTGTATCCATTTCTGTAGACAACCATAAAGGTAATTACCGTTCCAGCAGTTGACTTCGACGACAGAAATGTGTTCTGCTTGATACGTGACAAACCAAAATCACAAACCTACAAAAAGATTTGAAATAAATAAATAAATAATATAAAATAAGTCAAATACTAGAAGAGATCAATGTATGTATGTACAAAATAGTTTCACCTTGACAACCCAGTTTTTGTCAACAAGGAGATTCGGAGACTTCAAATCTCGATGAACAATGGTCGGATGACTTGTGTGCAAGTAGTTCATTCCTTTGGCCTGGAAAAAAATCCGTTCGAAGAAATGTAGTTATATGTTAGGATAGGGCCTCGGAGGAAATAGGATTATCTTAGGGGTATATGAGCGAGATTGTAAGGAATCTTACTTTAAGAAATCTTACTTATAAATAAAGAGGTTGGATAAGGGAAAAGGGGAGCATATTTAGAGGAGTTCCTTTGGGCTCAAGACATATGATTCTTGGTGTCTTACACCTAAGTTATCTTGTATTCTGGTAATCTATCTTAAATAAAATTCGGTTCTTATCGCTATAATTTCATATATAAATAAAGATTTGTTCTAGATCGTTACCACATCAAGGGCCATTCTTAATCGCCTCCTTTCATCAAGTTGAGAATTGGGACGATGGAGCAACCTATACAAACTTCCCCTGCAATGTTTTGAGGTTGAAACATAGACAGAAGATTAAGAGATTATGGCTATAAATTAAGTAATCCAGCTCATGCAAACGAGGATTCTCAATAATATGACATAGATCATCTCACAGGAGAGATAAAAAAAAGTGTTTGAGGTAGCTTGTAAAAGCACTACTTTTGGGTGAAGGACTTATCTAAAATCACTTCTGTAAATGCTTTTTGAAGAAGTGTTGGGTATTTAGCCAAATACAAAAAGGAAAAAAAATAGAGGAATTTTCGAGTTCAAAATACTTTTCTTTGTTCCAGATCAAACTCATTTGAAGGTGCCTTTTCAGTCTACACAACTAAATATTTATGTAGCAAGAAATTCAATATTGATAAAGTGACAAGTTGCATCAACCCACAAAACCTCTATATTGCATTAACATCAACAATTCAACTTTTAAATCACTGCATTCGGCAGTAGATGGGAGTGATAACTGTAACCAACGTGACATTGAGAATATGCATAATACCACAACATAAGATTGACCCTAACCACGCCAGCTTCTCGGTAAAGGAAGTAAATGAGATATAAAATCATGATAGAATAACATTAATATACATTCAGACCACAGGGCAACATAATTTTTAAACAAATAACGTCATAAAAAAGTTATCTTGTATAACCCAGTAACCACGAGGTTATAGGTTCAAATTTCCCTCTCATGTCCAAAAAAAACCGTGACAAAAAAAGAAAAAAGCAGCATAACCAACCTGGGAAGAAATTCTATAAGGATAGAGAAATGAGGTGGGCGAGTGACCGCTCCCATGAAAAGGACAACATTAGGATGCCTCAGTCTTAACATGATTTCAACCTGCACGAATAAGGAGAAGCTTAACGATATAGATGAAAGCCTCAACATGATCAATTCACTCATTTCACAAAACATAAACTCAGGCCAACTGCAAATGAAGAATGTTGCAAAAATAAGCTCAGTAAGGAAATATTTATAAACAGAAAAAGTTTCAAATAAACCAGGGCTGGCAGACTTAGCCATCAGTCGGATCATAATCGTGGATTTTTTAGATATAGGTTGATAAATGATTGAATCGACATTATTTAACTGGGATGATGTTAAACAATGATGGATCCAAAAATTCATTGAGCGACCAGATTAGCCGGTTATTGAGCATACAGAATAATATTGCTATGTACAATTTTCTATTTTTTCCGATTCTGCTTTTCCAAATTTCCCCTATGTGTTGATTCTCAGTTCCAAACCAGACCATTTGGATCTTAAGATTACCGATTAACTGGATTGTCAGAAAATGTTGAATTTGCCAACAAGAGCTTAGCTCAACTAGCATGATGTATGACTTGATAACCAAGTGGTTACGGGTTTAAATCACTCACCCTAATGTTGTAGAAAACTTGAATTAAAAAAAATGTTGTATTTGCATTCACTTCAAGAAAAATACAGTTCCAGAACCGGCTCAAATTTTCCAAACACGTAACCTAAAAGTTCGAACTTGAAACTTACTTCACATTTTAATTGAACCAAAGCAGCACCGGAAAGATCTTGGTCCAAGAACTTCTTCACAGCAACTTCCTGTCATTTAAAATTTCAACTCGATTAAAATGCTCAAGGTACATGTTTAATTTTTTTAAAAAATATTTTAATGTAGCGACTCCTAAAAGCAAATGCAATAGAGAACATGCTAAGCCTTGAGTTATTAAAGCAATAAACGAGAAAGAAAAAAATAACTGTGTGATATGACAATACATATGCTAATCTGTTGAAACTTACAGTGCCATTCCAATCTGCTCGATAAACCTCGCCATATGAGCCTGGGATAGAGGAAGGCCATTATTCTTCATTTCAAAAACAACATGGATATCAAGAAAGAAAAAATATCTAAAAGTAGAGTAAGAAAGCTATTGAATTATGTTAAACTACCAATCAACCCAAAAGCTAAAACTGATAGGTTGGAGTAAATTTAATTATGTCAAGTCCTCTCAATTGTGGACTTAGAAATTTTAGAAATGTACTACAAGTGGAATTAAATTTAAATGGGGAGGAAAACGACATGGCAGTGATTCAAACTCAAGACCTTCTATTCTAATACTATGTTGAATTATGTTAAACTACCAATCAACTCAAAAGCTTAATCTAATAGTTTGGGATAAATTTAATTATGTCAACTAACAACATTGATCAACAACCCTTATTTTACCAACATCCTTTTTTTTCCCTTTAGTGAGTCCTAGTGAATGTCCCACTTCTCACTACAAGTGAAGCTATTGTTTCTTTTGACCGAAGTTTATATTTGCCTACAATTTGATTCAACTAAGTACAAAATATTTTTTATTATAGGAAGGTATTCATTGATGAAACAGAACCAAAATGACAAGTCATTTAGACAAGATATGTAATTTTTGTGATCTTACCAATACCAATACGTTCACCAATGTGAAGATCCTCCCAAGGAATTTCCCATTCTGCAACTTCGCCTGATATTGGGTTAATTGTCTCACTCTGGCCAACACTAGCATGCATGTTACTATGATCGAGTTCCTTCAAATTTTCCGATAGACTTTTCAGAAAATCATAGCACTGAAGAGCTCCACCACTCTTATCTTGCAACCATCCTCTTTCATCATCCACTAAGGCACTTCCTAGATGTTTTTGTTGAGAGTTGACATGAGAGGTTAATGAACCACCATCCACATCAACCGATTTGCCTGCTTCACCACTAACATTAACAATCATAAACCCCTCATTTTTCATATTGTGAGGCCAAAAAATGTCGTGTTTGTTCACATTTATCTCAAGCTTTAGCTCTTCCGTTGATCCCTTGTGCTTTTTTTCTTGGACAACACTGTTTAAATACTTCGGCTCAGCAGAAGACTGTCCCTGGCTTGCTAACACAAAAGGGTTGCATTGAAGCCCAACATCCATGCCTTTTCCATTGATTGGATACAGTTGGTGAATCGCTTTGCTTTGACCATTACCCCGTGAATCTATATCGGAAAACAAATCTGCAGGAGGTGATGCACCACTCTCTAACAAGACGGCATGTAATTTCTGTGCAAACTCTGGATTCTTTGCAGCACTTATGACATACTTAGATACAGTTTTAACTTTCTTCTTTTGTGCAGATGCTGACTCTTCACACGCACCCAATGAACTTTCAAATGCAGTACTTTCTGATTCTAGAAGCTTCCCAAAATCATAATCAGAACTCTCAAGTTGAATTTCTTCAATATAGTTCCTACCTTTTTCTTTTGATTGAACACCTAAATCTGAAGTTTCTTTGGATATGCTTGCAACTCCATCTTGACTAGATGAAGTCGATACAGCTTCAGCTCCGTTTTGTAACACTGGCATATCTTCGGGAACTGTTATAGCATCCGCAGATCTCCTATCAAAGCCATAATTCGAAAACTGACAGCTGGGTGCTTCTGAGGGAATTAGCGTGCCTGGAGCACCCATAAGATCAATAATATATTCACTGCACCAAAGAATAAATCATATGTAAATGTTTGATTGCACAGAGGTGCATGATAATTGTAAAGTATGAATATAAAAGAATGGGCTAATGAACATATGGAACGCGGAGAAGACGGTACATGTTTCCAGAAAAAATAGAAAGGATAGATTTTTTTTTGTGCGGGTAGTAGCAGGAGGCAGAATTAGGACAATTGGCGGAAATGTATCGTTATCATAATTGTAATGGTACGATTATGATTGTATTATATTGATGAATGCCTTTTCAATTGCAAAGTCCATAAAATTTCCTCAAATTTGTCCCTTGCGCTATGCCTAGTTGCAATCTAAGTAGGGGTATTCATCGGTCGATCGGTGTCGAATTTGATGAAAATTGACACCAAACCGACCTTATCAGTTAACTTAAAAACAAAACCAAACCGACCGGTCGGTTAAGTCGGTTAAAACGGTCGGTTAAATCGGTTAATCCATTTTTTTTCTTTTTTCATTTTTTTAATTAAAAACATATTCCTCATACAAATTTATATTGAAATTTTGAGAATTAATTAAAAAAAATGAATATATCAAATATATTTTAAAAACACATTTCAAATTAAGTTGATTTTACCATAATTTAATGATAAATCTAATTAATTATATGAAAATATTAATATTTTATAATAGAAAATTTTATTAACCGACCGACCGAACCGACCGACTTAACCGACCGAAAAAATTCGGTTAACTTTTTTTTTAACTGACACCGACCGACATACACATGAAAACCGACCGACCGCCCTTAATTCGGTTGATTTCGGTAGGTTGAATCGGTTTTCGGGGGATGTATGAACACCCCTAAATCTAAGTATACTCTTCTTTTTCTTTTTCAATCATAATCTACAGTGTCCATCGGCTATAAGTTTATTACACTAAAATTAAGAGAAAAATTATCAGATAGGTCTAGGCATCCCAAACGAGTTGGTCACCAACTCACCAACACCATCTCAGAGGAATGTTTTCACTACCACCAAAGTATTATATCATAGCAACATAGACCAAGATGTGAACAGCTGTAGATTGAAAAAATTAGATGGGTCCAGATAGAGGAATCCACAATATTTTTTTAAGATATTGTATAGTACTAGACTAAAGAGATTCGATCATCGGTCAATACCTTCCATTGTCAATTTTGATCATATTCACAGCTCCATCATCAGTACCAGTGTAGTAGCTTCCTTTGACAAGTATGCATGGAAGATTAATCTTATCAGCTAGTACCTAATACCAAAATTATGAAGTAAGCAACTTCAACCAAAAAAATTAAGAAAAGAAATAGATGTCAGCAAGAACTACAACAGTTGTGATTGTTTTTCCAAAAAAGGGTGGGAGCCAAAATTCGAAAAGCCTAGGAAACCATTAGGCTGAAGATCATTAAAGTGAATAACACTAGTTCAAGAAAAAGTTCGCAACCTTAAAGAGTAAAGCTCTATGACGTGCAAGTCCAATATCAAGACATCCAAGAGGTAGAATAATCGTGTTTAGAGAACTACGCAGCTCATAACTCCTGAGGGTCCACCTTCTCAACATTTCTTCAGCGTCCCCAACAGGACCACCCATTCGTGCAACAACTATATCAGCAACTTTTTGAACCAGGCCACTTAAGCCATATTCAGAAGCTCTGCAGTCCATGAATATGTTATATGCTTGTCTCTCGAGCCATTGAAGTTCAGGATCAAGCACACGATTCACTAAAATCACTTCATAATCAATATCACTTGTAACGCATATTTCTTTAAGATCAACTAACTGTGGCATCTTTCCTCTGGTGCTAGAGTTTGCAGTAATGCCGTATAAGTCGTAAAATCCATCCATTACTTTTTCATCATAATTTACAACATTATAGCTCTGCATTGGTAGATTAAGTAGTTATGATCTTGCTGCTGCCATGACAAACAATATCAATAATAACAACAACAATAAACTGCATTTGACAATATGTTTACTAATTGATAATAAGTGATGAAAACAAAAGAAGATTTTTTGTTGATTATGAACATTCTGAAATTACCAAAACAAAAAAAAAAACCCAAGCAACTGGCAATTTAACTGAAAAAACATAAGTAACAATCAAACCAGGAAAACAATATTAGAACTGAACACAGAAGACGCTATCAAACCATGACAATGAGACAGGCACAAACAAACCAGAAATTAACAGCTTCCAAATGGCAAAAAAGTAACAACCAGAAAATCGCCACTGAAACTAAAACAACGACAATCAAATGGAATAAGAATTGCAAAAAGGGAGGAAACCAAAAAATTTGCATCTACATCCACAAGTCGAATACAATGATTCTCACAGTGATAATGATATTCCATAAACTACATACTTAATGGAAAAAGTAAGCTCCCCAATCACCCAAATTTTCAAATAAAAATCATAACATAATTCATGACAACAATGCAGTAATTGATCATATGACTGCAAAACCAAATCATGCACGGAGACTACCCAAGATAGAAAATAGAAATTCATCCTCACAAATCAACCGATGACCTAATATGCAAAGTTAAACTAAACTGAGACAAGGGCAGCTTAGCAGCAATTTCAACAGCAAATAGTCAAAAATTCAATCCCAGAATTGAGAGAAGTATAGTAAATAACCATGAGACATAATGGAAGTTGCAATTCGAGCTATGGAACAATCAAAACCTAGAAGATGAACAAAAGAAACAAAAAAAAAAGCCAACAAATTCAAGAAACTGAAAAATACCCAATACTGAAGCGAGAGAAATTCGGCTAGGGCTTGACTGCCAGAGACAGAAGGCGAACAGCCAAGGCTCATCCGCTTAGCGGCATCGATCTGAGCCGACTCCGTGTCTTGTCTCGAATCGGGATCAGAAACGCTAATCGCCATAGCCAATTGCACCTGAAACTCCTCCTCCAAGGCATTGAAATCGACGCCGGCGACATCACCAGAAGCCGTCCGATCAACGACCGAATCAACGGCCTCTAATCTCCCCATTGTAGACGAACCCGATGGATTACTGTTGGGGCTTGGGCTTGGACTAGGGCTCGAACTGGGTCCGGCATCGCTCAATCGCTGGTGCTCGTTAAACCCTCCACCGATGTGAAGCTTTCGAAGAAGATGTTTCATTCTCGACATCGATCATCAAAAAAGCACACACGAAAAACTCGATCAATTTCTCTCTATCTCAGTGGACTCTTCATACACAAGATTCACAAAATCGCTTTTCTTTTTGCCTTGAATTTCTGTTCCTTAATTTTCTATTTCTACTTCTATACGCTAAAACCCCCCATCTCAAAATTGAAGGCAACAGATTCGCTTAACATGGCGACCTTTGTTCTTCAAGCTAACACCCACTTTCAACAGACTTAAAAACTCTCACCCATTCCCTCCAATACTTTTCCCCCAATTAACTCTTTTTTCTTTTCATTTTCACAAGTCAATCAAAGCCATCTTTGATCCTCTGCGATCAAACCCACCATTTTTGTATGGACCTCTCTTCATCCTGACCCTTCAGTTCTTTCAAGTCCACATCTTTACGAATACCCTGATCAAATTCATCAACTGGGTCCACTTTTCTGTCGGTTTGCCTCCATTTTGAGCTTCCTATCGACCGTTTCATCCGCAGGAACAGCGAAGGTTCAGCGCAGTCAAAATGTTGGCAATTGAAGCAAAAACTGTCATTTTTTTTTCTCAATACAAATTTGAGAGGGAATACAAACCCTGATCCACTAATGCTGATTTTGAACCGTATCAAAAACAGTGAAATTACTGCGATACCAAAATTTCTTATTAATCAATAGTGTGTTTGAATGTAAGAAAATAAGCGAATTGGATACTAACTAAGTATGAGGTTACATGATATCGTGCTTCATGATATATAACTTCGATAGATATGTGACAAACAGCATATTTAACTATAGTCTCGAGCGAAGAACAAAAAAAAATAAATTAAAATTAATGAAATAGGAATCCAGCCGATCAAACGATAAATTTTTAATAGAAGGTTATATGATATCATTCCATTCATCCCTATTCCGCTCCGCACATGTAATGGGTTTTAATAGAAGGTTTCGGAAATGAGGGGTATAGGTACGATCTTGTTTGGATAAAATAGATAATAGTGATTGTAGTAGAAGTTAAGTTTGGATAGAAAAGTTTCAAATGATTGTGACTTTGAAACTCTTACTTAATGGATCGAAAGTGTTTATTTTATTGTTTGATGATAATCCAGTTCAACACCATGTCACGAGTGCGTTCTTAGAAATCGGTATTTGACTCTCATTTATATGAGAGTAATTGTTTTATAAGACGATGACGGATATGACTTTATCGTTACCATTTTACTACCTATTTTAATCTCCACCCCACAAAATTCACGGTTAAAATTTGTGGATAGTGAAACTGGATTTTCACTCATAATACACAACCATTGGGTTCTCCACTAAAAACTGTTCCTTTTTTTCTTTTCTTGTTCCCAAATTTTTATAAACTTTCTTTATCCTAATTAAATTCATTGATTTTTAGATAAATACTTATTAGTTTCATAGAAATTATACAAAAAAAACATTGATCCAAATAAATATTTCTAAAACTTTATATATATAAATGTATTAAATAAAATACAAATAATATAATATATAAAGATGGAAAAAATAGATAAATTCGAAAGATATGTCACATTTATTTTACGCTTAAGATTTGAATGATTTCGAAAAAGAAAAAAAAAATTGAATTCGTTATTTAACTAAAATTAAGTTGTGACCTTTTGTTTTTTTTGTTTTTTAAATTTAAGTCTACAATTACTACTTCTTCTCGTAGATTTCATTACTTTTATATTTCCATCTTATTTATGTTTATGGAAACCAAACCAAAATTTGAAAGCTTAAAAAAAACTTCCAAATACTTATTTTTGTTTATGGAATTTGATAAGAATTCACCTACTTTCCTATGGAGAAAGACGATATTATAGGTAGAAAGTTTGAGTAAATACAAGCCTAAATTTAAAAACCAAATTTTAAAATTTAAATGGATATGAAATGGGGCCTAAAAAATAGTTTCTAAATATTTAATTTTGTTTATGAAATTTGATTAAGATTTACTTACTTTCAGAAAAGAAAATGATATAAAAGGTAGATAGAAAATTTAGGTAAATATAAGTTTAAATCAAAAATCAAATCATTATGGAATGAAACTTTAATTTCTTAAAACTCTGTTTGATAGAGGTTTGGAATTTCTATACCATCCTTTCAAAATTTAATCTTAGAAAAGCAAGAGTAAGCTTAATTATAAATTTTGCGATAAATTACATTTTTCTTATATTTGACTCTTATTTATTTGAAAATCGTATAGGTAAGCTTATAAAATCTTTTACACTGTGTAATCTAGTTTCTTTATGCATGAAGATAATCAATTCGGTCGTTGTGGTTGGACACTATTATAGATTTATGACCACATTCTCCATAGGGCCCTCTTATCTCTTTCTTCTCCGAGCTCAGGTTATGGAAGAAGGAATCGAGAAGAAAGTATCAGCAACAACACGTTTTATTACGGGACAGCTCATGATGTTCATATCGATCTATCATGCGCCTCTGCATCTAGCATTGGGTAGACCTCATACAATAACTGTCCTAGTCTCCTTCTCTCAAGTTGTTAAAAGAAAAAGATAGTTTGCGCGCGTATAAAATGTTCTAAATGCTCGAGGGTTTTTTTTTTAAGAATTTATTTGCAAAATTGTGGAGTGATTAGAAATTAAGAGTTTTTTTTATGAGAACAAGTTGAGGGAGGGGGACAAAAAAAAAACATTCATGCACTCGAGCCACTGATCTAATAGATGATAATGTATCAATAGTACCAACTAAACTATACTCACTTTGACAAATGAAAAATAATATTGAGTGATTATGAAAAAAAAATTACAGTAATAATTGGACAACATTTTTTATAGGGTTATTATAAGAATTTGTTTTTTATAGCGCTCTTAAATGCTTCTAACAAACATCCTATGTAAAATAAAAAGAAAACCAAAAAAAAAAAAAAAAAAAAAAAAAAAAAAAAAAAAAAAAAAAAAAAAAAAAAAAAAAAAAAAAAAAAAAAAA
>JBBMEG010000022.1:1791432-1811837 GCA_037832605.1 Cyclanthera cordifolia | reverse complement strand
TATATATATTTTTTTTTTTTTTTAAAAGTTTGTAATTTAGAAATAAGTTGAGTTTAGAGGGGAGAAAAGGAATCACACCAACACTAAAGGCTTTAAAAAAGAAGCTTCAAATTCAAGTTTAAAAGAGAGAGTGAAATTTTTAATTTCACAAATCCAAGCAACTCAAAGATTCCTCTCTCTCTTTCTCTCTATACACTTCTTCTTCAAATTTCATCCAATCTCCCGATTCCCAATTCCCGATCTCAACTCCCTCCAATTACAATGCCTGACGGCGCTCCGCCTCCCTCAAAACCCGCCGTCAACGGCGCCACCGCCGTCCCACCCACTTCCAACGCCGGCACCGGACCACCGTCCTCCGCCAAACCACAGTTCCGTCAACAGCCGTACCGTCACCCTCCATACCGCCACCGCCACCGCAGCCGCCGCAATCTCTGCTGCTGCTTCTGCTTTTGGACAATCATCATCGTTCTAGCTCTCGCACTTCTCGCCGCAATCGCCGGCGCCGCCCTCTACGTCCTGTACCGCCCTCACCGCCCTCAATTCACAATCTCCTCCCTCCGAGTTTCGAATCTCAATCTCACCGCCGCCGCCGATTCCTCCGCCGCTCATCTCTCCTCTCTCTTCAATCTCACTCTCTCATCCTTCAACCCTAATTCGCACATTACCTTCTCCTACGATCAATTCACCCTGTCCTGTTTCTCCAACTCCGTTCTCCTCGCCAATGGCTCGATCCCGGCGTTCACCAGCGCCACCAAGAACCAGACGGCGTTCCGATCAGTAATGGCCGGAGCCGGAGATCTTGATGCGGATTCGTTTACGAGTCTCAGATCGGATCTGAAGAAGAAAGGAGGCGCGCCTCTTACGATAGAGATGGATACGAAAGTGAAGGTCAAAATCGGCGGAGTGAATAGCAAGAAAGTAGGAATCAGAGTAACTTGCGACGGAATAAAAGGAACTCCGCCGAGGGGGAAGTCGCCGGCGGTGGCCTCTGTTTCCGAAGCCGAATGTAAGGTTGATCTACGGATCAAGATCTGGATATTCACTCTCTAAATTAGTCGGTAACAAATATTATATGTAATAATCTTTTCTTTTTCTTTCTTTGTTTTTGTATTTGTAGTTTTTATTTTCTTTTTTGGTAATTTTGAGGGAAATTTTAAAAAAAAAAAAAAAAGGGTGAAAATTGAGGGCGTGGGAATGAGTGATTGAGTCAACGGAATAATTTTGCTTCAAAGTTAGCTTTCTTTTTTTTCCATTTTTGTTTTACATTTTTACTTTTTTACTTTTTACCATTTTACCTTTTCATTAATACAATGAATGTGTGTAATTGACTACAAATTTCAAGTTTAAAAGGAGGAGAATTCCCTTAGTTTATGGGTTCAAAACTTTTATCTCATTTAATCAAATGAATGCGTAGTCATTTTATTATCTAGTGTTATTTCAATTCAACAGCAGCACTATTCTCAATTAATTTTGAGAATTGTAGCATCCTCTATATGAGTTTGTTGTCTCGTCTTCAATTTGTACTAAAAAAAATCTTCTCATTTATGGTTAAGTTAAAAAACTTGAAATTCCAAAACTAATTTTTTGTAGATTACTTTCAAATTGAAAAGCATTGCTATCTAAAACTTTACCATAGAATAAAAGGATTTTCTAAATAAATAAAAAAATAGAATCATACCAAAAAAAAAAAATAGTTATTGATATTATGGAGTATCATCACTTATTTTCCTACAATATTGTATTAATAAGTATTTATAGCCTAATATTAAAATACCAACCAATTTTAGAAAGTACAAAATCTATTAGATTAAAATAGCATTTTAATTATGTAAAACAAATTTGAGGATTTGAACCACTAATCTATTCTTAATGTGATCTACTCTCACTTTGGTGTTTTTATGTTTTTTTTAGTACAAACGAAAATGAGAGATTTTAACCATATATTGATGTCTTGTTTTAATTTATTTATTTTTATTTTTTTAATTTAGTTTTTATAGTTTAAAAATATTGGTTTTAGTTTGAAAAAAATATAAAATTTAGTTCTTATAATTTGAACAAATATAAAATTTAGTGTCTATAGTTAAAAAAAATATAATTTAGTCACTATTTTTTAATAAAACCTCAAAGATAGTCTATGATATTAATAAATCGTAACAAATTAAGTACACATATATGACTTTTGATGTATGATTTTTTTTTTTTTTTTTTTTTTTTCAAATCAATTATTTATCTCATATTCTCATCATTGAACACAAAAAATAAATAACTTAATATTTTATTCACTATAGTTATGTATTTTTTAGATTATCAAACATAGAGACTAAATTCTAATTTTTCAAACTATAGAGACTAAATTATAAATTTCTCCAAATAATATGAACTAAAGTCTAGATTTTTAAATCATAAACACTAAACTATAATTTTTTTTTCTTCAAATTATAGGAATCAATATATATATATATATATATGAAATGTATTTATATATTTTAGATTATAACATTTGAAAGTAGTGGACTCGAATCCTTAACTTATCGATCATTTGATTTGGACGGATGTTGGTTAATTAATGCTCTATTGGCATTTTTATACTTTTCATGCTTTTCTTGGTAGGTGGATTGAAGTGGATTAATGTAAACGTACTGTATCATGGGTTAAAGATTCGGTTTCCTTCTCAAAATGTTGATACACAAATTAAGTATAGAATCTACCAAATAAAATAAAAATAGTCAAAAAATAAAATGATTGAACTACGATTATGAATGTATTAAATACGATGAAATATGTGGTTTTGAGATTGTTGAGGATCTCATAATATCCCGGTAAGGTGAGGAGTTGTCCAACCATATATAACATAAGGTGCGTTACTCCTCTCATTATCAATTGATTTTGAGATGATACCCACACTTTCTAAGTTAGTATCAGAGTCTATTAAATCCAAACGTATTCTCACAACTATGAAGAAGGTGTTGTTTTAATTCAATTCGTATGATTCCAAAAATTTATGACTAATTCATATACTTTAACAAAGTTAGAATTGAATAAATATATAAATTAGTTATTTATAATTGTTGATAGTTAAATTTATGTATAAATGTTGACTATTAAATGAACAATTGATTAAAATAATATTTATACACGTTTAGCTGCATTTGAAAAAAAAAAAGTTATCCAAATTTATAAACAACATAAACCTTTTTTTTAGTGTTTAATTATTAAACTACAAAACTAAATCAATAATTTTTTTGTTAATTATAAAGTAATTTAGAATATAGTCTATAAAATTTTAATTTATAAATATAGAGACGAAACTATAAATTTAAATAATTTATAGTTTTAGTTTTATTATTTAACGATATAGAGAGTAAATAATTAAATAAAATAATACTGTTGAAATTAGGAGGCACGTGAGAAGGGCGTGATGATGCCGTGGGAGGGAAGGGCAGTTGGAATCATGTCAGAGATGGGGTTTGGTTTATGGTTGCCCGTCTCCCTTTCTACCTTACAGCCTATGTGTTATTAACTTTAAACAGATTTATAGAAATTTATTGTAAATAGTGAATCTTAGTAAATTTACTGTCCATGATAAAATATTTCAAATTCAATTGAAATGAAATTTATAAATTCATCAAATTTATTTGATTGAAGCTATCACTTTTCTTAATTGAAGTCTATAACGAGTTGATTGAATTGAATGAATTTTTGTTACATTATTTTTTTTTTAATAAATTTTGACAATGATTAAATTTTGTTTATTTTGCTTTTGCTTCTTATGATAAGTCCCCTTGATTTATCTTTTTGCTTTCCTTGATAAATTCAATTTACGAGTGGTCATTGTCTCTTGATTTGTGGTGATCAACCAATGAGCCGAAGAAATGATGATTGAACAATTTTGGAATTATTATCAGAACAAAAAAGATACACAACAAACATGGAAGAGAAAAGGTTCATGGACTTTCCCCCGAGGGTTAACCCAAAAAATTCAATTACCTTTAGATTTACACTGCTCGTGCCGATTTCTACATATTGCTTCGTATCATCTAAAACCATCACTATCTCAATTTAACACCTTTTAGTGTTTCTTATGAGTTTTGCAGTGATTCGAATTCACACAATATAGATCAGGTGAGACCCTTAACAATGATTTCATTTTTCTTAAAACGCCAGAGACTATTATGTAAATCGAGAATATAAATTATTTCATTTATGAATCAAAAATACAAATTATTTGACAAAGAATCGATCTAGTGCACATTTCATAAAACCTTAATAAACTAAGCTAAAGTTTTAACAAGTTCAAGATATCCACATTGATTTGAACTCTTGTACCCATTATGAAAGAAATCGTTAGCTTATGACAGATATCGAACTTCACTCTTATTTCCATCCATGACACACTATATATCACTCAATATTTCTTCCGATCATAAATAATTTTCCTTTGAACATCCACCATAGAAAACACACCTCAGCCTTCACAAGAAAGAACATGTTTAAAAGAACTTTTCCCAGCGCTTAACAAAAAAAAATCAGTGGAAAACTTCTCCAAATCAATCCTTAAGTAGCAACACTTTTCAATACTATAAAACTTTTGAATAAGAAAACTTTTATATACTGAGAATGTCTTTGAAAACTAATGAATTCTAGTCGTTCCACGAAAATAGAACACTTGGAGAAAGATATATATATGTATATGATATCCGTGATTGTCCAAACTAGCTTATGCACACTTCGATAATTGTCACAAGACATACGAAAACATTTAAATGTCAAGAAAATCTATAAAAAATTAATTCCTAGGTAAATGACTCTTGTTAAAATAGTCCAGATCATCGTGCATTCAAACACTTGGAGAAAGAATATATCATCATGGAGATTAATGTTACTATTGTGACAATGTTTAACAGGAGCATTCTGCAAACAGATCACACAATTTTGTGAGAACAAATGTTTCACAAAAGTTTATAACCCACAGTTCAGAGAAAAACAGCATGATTCAAAAACTATACTCCATTCTTTGATCCAATAGCAAGATAAAATCCAAAGTCACAGGCAGATGAATCAGTAGAGAGGGGAGCCTTACAAGTACTTTTGAACGTATGTATGTAAGGAAAATTATTTTTTCGAGTATGGAAACAATGGAAGAGAAGCACAAAGAAAAGACAATGAGCTCCTCTAACCGCTACACTGACTGCATTCACCTCTTTTACTGCTAGCAATCGACAATTAGATGCATAGTGATACATAAATTAGTGGCAGCTACAATCACCGGAAAAAAAAGAGGCAACAAGGCAGCAAGGAAGTAACTATATTCACAACGAATAGGAATAAAAAACGAGGATGAAAAGTACATACTGCTAAGATCCAACGGGAGCAATCCCTTTCGCCTTGGCTGCAGCAGTTGCCGCCGCTGCTGCAGCAGCCGCAGCGGCGGCTGCTGACGCAGCAGGGTTGGGTGCTGAGGGTGGCACGGGGTTGGACTGCGAGCTACTCTGTGTAGAAACTAATTGTTGAGGTTGTTGCTGCTGCTGAGAGTTTACTTGCGCAAGAAGAGTCGTAATCTGACTACCAGAGAGTGTCTCTTGTTCAAGCAAGGCATTGGCAAGGGCATAGAGCTCCTTGTTATGGGTGGTAAGAATTGTTTTTGCATTGGTGTAGGCTGTTTCTAAGAAGTTCCTCACTTCCTTTTCAATAAGAAGCCTTGTTTCTGTACTCATGCTTTTACCGTTGTCATCGTAATTGTGAGCGACAAGCCCGACTTCTTTGCTCATTCCGTACTTCGTAACCATAGCTCTGGCAAGAGATGTTGCTTGCTGCAAGTCAGACGAAGCACCAGAAGTAACTTCATTTTCTCCAAAAATGAGCTCTTCGGCAACTCGTCCTCCCATGCAAACGTCAAGACGTGCAAGCATCTGTTTGCGGGAGATACTAGTCTCATCCTTATCGGGCAACTGTGCAACCATGCCAAGAGACATTCCTCTTGGAACAATAGTGGCCTTGTGAACTGGAAGTGCTCCATCAGTGTGGATTGCCACAAGGGCATGGCCACCTTCATGAAATGCAGTCAATTTTCGTGATTCATCAGAAATAACAGCCGACTTGCGCTCACTTCCCATCATAATCTTGTCCTTTGCAAATTCTAGATCATCCATGCTTACTGCTTTAGCACCATCCATTGCAGCCTTTAAAGCAGCTATATTAACTAAATTTGCAAGATCAGCACCAGAAAAACCAGGAGTTCC
This sequence comes from Cyclanthera cordifolia, assembly GCA_037832605.1. NCBI lineage: Eukaryota > Viridiplantae > Streptophyta > Magnoliopsida > Cucurbitales > Cucurbitaceae > Cyclanthera > Cyclanthera cordifolia. Next base: position 1,805,598 of record JBBMEG010000022.1, on the reverse strand, counting down.
TCTAGCAATGATCATCATATCAACATCTTCTGCCTTCAATATCTGTAGAAGTATTTTCATAATTATAATTTATGTGCATAAAAAAGATATCCTTAAAATAATGACCATAGAGGTTTAAAAACATTGTATTGAATCAACAAAATTCAGGAACAAAGCTTGGAAAAGGAAATCTGGATGGCCCTAAGATTGTTGAAAGTTGCTAAGATTTAAACTTGAAACTAGAAAACTTGATGGCTCCTAGCAGGGTAAAAAGTTGTTAAGATTTAGATAAACAAAAAATTGACAAACTATAGTCCCCAACTGCAAAACCGCCTACCCAAGGACAGAAATGACAAAAAGAGGTTCAAACCTATCTAAAAATTCAAATAATCAACGAGTTTTGAAAGCATAAAGTCAACCAGTTACACATGCGATGAACAAATATATGAATATAAATCAATGCACAACCTCAAATTAGAACAGAGCAGAGTCATAATGCCCGCATCAAGCACGAGTCTTGAACCTTACTACAATATGATATTTCTAGAACTATATTATTATTTAAGAAAAAATTGAAACGTGCGTAATAGAGACACACATGTACTAGTACTACAAGACCGAGCAGTAGTTTTGAAGGAAAAGAGTTCTACCTTTGACATATGCGATTCCAGTATCTGCCTTCTTCCTTCAACATCAGGATTAGGTACAACAATGTGGCGATCAAATCGACCAGGTCTTACTAATGCCTTGTCCAAAGACTCTGGGAAGTTGGTTGCTGCAATGACAATTATTCCATCATTTTGCTTGAAGCCATCAAGTTCAACTAGTAACTGGTTAAGAGTCATTTTCATGTACTGTTGGTCCTTGGGATTACGGCTTCCTCCAATCGCATCAATCTCATCAATGAAAATAATACACGGAGACCTCTTCTTTGCAGCTGAAAACAAATCCCTCACTCTCCTAGCCCCAACACCAACAAACATCTCTTCAAACTCACTGCCACTGCACGAGAAGAATGGTACCCCAGCTTCTCCAGCAATTGCTCTTGCTAACATTGTCTTGCCAGTACCAGGGGGGCCAACAAGTAGAACACCTTTCGGGAGCTTGCCACCCAGACGAGTGAACCTCTACAGGGTGATAATTTACAATAAAAGATTAAAAAAACCAAAGTCGAGAAACGGAGAGCATTGCCTAGTATTTAATACAAGGAAACTGGCTATATGCAATGAATATTTATATAAATTAACGGAGGAAAAGAATCATCAACAAACTCAGCTGGTGATAAAGCAGCCACAAGAAAGGGACCACACTAATAAAAATATGTGAAGATGTAAATTCACCTTGGGATCTCGAAGGTAGTGAACAATTTCTTCAAGCTCTGCCTTGGCCTCATCCACACCCTTGACATCATTGAATTTGGTATTTGATTCCATGCTAGGTTGCACTTCTTCATTCAAACCAAGACCTATATAGTTAAACAATAAAAGGAAAAATTATTTCCCTTATTTCAATACATGTTTTTATATGATAGCCATCCAAAACAGTGAAACCAACCTTTGCTAATTCCTCTATCCTCAATGAGTGCGCCTACACCAGAAATCAAGAGAAAGGCCAGTGCAATAGTGCGAATTGTACGCCAGAGCTGCTCCTTAAAGTGCCCCCCTTCAGTAGCCACCATATGGATAGGAGCACTGGAAGTTCCAAGAACACCTTCTTTTGACTGTTTGCCAACATTTCTAAAAGCTGCAATGCTACCAATGCTTTTCTCTCCCCTAGATGCATTTGAAATGCCTACAAAAAGAAATCAAATTTGTGTTAGTAAAATATTTTTGTCATATGTGCCGCAACATGGATAGGAACACTATTCACATCTATTGGAGACGGGCGAGGGGAATAAATACAGAAGCAATTTCTGAATTGAAAGCTTTCATACCACCCTAAAATAGGCGGATGAAGAATGCCGATAAATAGAAATAACAATAGAAAATGTTATGTCCACCTCTCTGCAATGTCTTAAGTAGTTCACTTTCATCCAGCCTATCAACTTTCACTAATGCTTTCACATATTCAGAAAGTGCAGTAGAATTGTGATGCAATGATGGCTGCGTTTCAAATAATCTTATGACAGCTTCAGGATCATTTCGGCGGAAGAGCTCTTTCAAATGAGCGACTTCACTAGCCTCATCTGCATCACGGACACGTCGACCTAGGTTCCCAACATAACTCGACTGGTATCTCTTCTGACCTGTCAAAAATTTAAATACTGCATAGCAAGGAGGTAAGCATCTAGACAAAGATCATCAAACCATGCAAAATTGACTTCCTACTCATAAAAAACACACAAGCATGCATAGATGCGTGTTTGTAAGAGTTGAAAAATCAAGAATCTGGGCAACAAAAACAAATCCTTTTGACATCTCAATTGAAACACAATAAGATTGATGGCCAAGAGCTGAAACAAACTAACCTCCGCTACCAACTCCGCCCTTATTGACGGGATGATATGCATTAACCAACGCATTCTTTAACTGCCCAATTTCTAAATTATTTCTAGAAACCTGCAAGCATAAAAAACACATCTTGAGCTTCCTAAACAGGCAAAATAACACAAACAAAAGCTACAAGCACATAAACAATCCAAGTATTGTCAACCCGTTGGAGGTAACCCTAAAAGCTACCAACCAGGAAATGAAAGGAAGATACCAACCTAGAACCATAAAAAAACACATATATAACAGAACCCAACAATTTATAACACCTCCATACACGAAAACCCAGTTGCAGCATCGTATCAAATAAGCCAAGAACGCCAAAAACAGAACAAATCCTTCCAAAATCTAAAAACCCCAGATAAGAAAATACGCTAGGGTTCCCAGAATGAGAAGATAGCGTCAAAAAAACGCAAATCGGCGATGACCCACCTGATTGTAATCAAGAAACAAGAATGATCTAATGGAGTAATAGAAGAAAGATTAAACTCACCCTGGTAATGAGATGCCTCCAAGCCATTCCTTATCCGAAGACGAAAATGGTCCGATCTTTGCGGGTGTCAATCCTGGAAAAGGCTTCGAAAACTCGAAGAAGAAAGGTTTGATTTAGGGTTGAAGAAAATAGGGGGCGAAATGGAAGGAAATGAGAATTGAAGGTGAAGGGATTAAGGGAAAAATCTACTCCAATCAGATGGGTTCGGCGATTGTCGCAATTGTTTCCTGACCATTACTGAGCAAAATCTAAAATTTTAAATGCCCGTTTTGCCCCTCGGCTTTTGACTCGATTCTTTCTACGAATCTCTTTGCATTTTGTGTCCGTATATTGGATGACTCCGATCAAGGAACCCTAACCCTAACCAGATATTTTCCCGGATTAATTATAAATTTAATGGGTTCCTTCATTTCAAATTTTAGATTTTTTTTTTTTTTTTTTTTAATTTCTATGTCATAAAAAATATAAATTAATACTTATGATTTTATTAAACCGCCGCCTCATGTAACCACTCGAAAATTTCTGTTGGTTGAAATTTTAGATTTATAAGAATTTAGAGTTCTCTTGCTTTTAAGTTAATAATTGAGGAAGCTAGTAAATTACAAGTGTTTAATAGTTAGATAAATAAACACTTTTGATTCCATTTAAATAATAGTGAAGGGTTAAATAATTGAATAAACTAATGAGTAATGAGGTTGATTTATAATTGGGGTTCTAAACATAAATAACCAAGAATAGGGTTTAAATCCCTTCCAAACACCCTTCCTTTTTAAATTCTCAACTTCATATCCACTCCAAACAAACACCCTCTCTTTTCCCTTATTTGAAAATGATTTGGCTTAAAATATAAATTAACATCTCTCTCTCCAACATAGAAACTCGACTGTGCATCTTCTCCAAAATTAACATCTCTCTCTCCAACATAGAAACTCGACAGTATCTATCCGGTGTCAGCTTGCTTGGGTGAGTGCATCTTTCTCTTTAAGTTTTGATTAAAGAACCTCCATTTTGGAGGTTTGTTGTTTGAAACTTATGAGAGATAATTCTAAAGGAAGAAGCATATGATACATGTAGGGGCCCTCATTGGGTTTAAAATTTGTTAAATATTGAATATAAAATTAATATTTCTTGTTTGTGGGACCATGCGACTTTGTAATACCCTCTGGCCAGTTTGACCAGCTTGGCCGGTCAATCGAGTTTAGGCCTTGCTTACTAATTTTGATGTCCTAAATCTATTTTGATAGTTTAATGTGCTAGTTTTCACCTGTTAATTTGCTATGGCCTCGTTCGAGTTCGACATTCATTGATCGTCAAATTGAAGCTTAGGAGCTCGCTCTTGGGATTGACTAAGGTAAGGGAAACATATCCTCAACTCGAGATCCTGTGTTTAATACGTTAATGTACCGAAATATGATGTCTCATGCGATGATTACTTAATTGATTGATGCTTGTATGAATTGTTGATGCTTGGTTTTGATACTGACTATTTGAGATGGAATTGAACATAATTATATATGAATACGTGAATATCTGAAATTTGTGATGATGTATATATACTTGATTATGCTCATACATATTGATGCTTATTTAAGGTTGTTATATTATTTAGAAGACTGACATGTTCATGATTATTGAGATAGAACTGAACCCATAGGTTATATACAGTTATGTGTTTGTGATGATATATTGATACTTGATCATGCTCATATGGTTTATGCTTATTTGGTGTTGTTATATTATTTTGAAAACTGGTTTATTCATGATTATTGAGATAGAACTGAACATATAGGTTTATATTCGTGTATGTGGTTGTGATAATGTATTGATACTTGGTGATGTTCATAGCATATGATGTTTTGTTTGATGTTATTGAATCGTTGCAACAAATTTAAGGTATGTGAGAAGCCTGGATGTTCCATAGTGAACTAGCCTACACTGCCGTCCCATTGCAGACTAAATTGATGTGTAATTCAGTGGAACTGTATTGTATTGGTGCTTGCATTGTCACCGCCGTCCCAAATGGGACAAGGCTTGGATCTGGTGCGTGTAATCACACTGTCGTCCCATTGGGGACAAGCCTCGTTTCTGGTACGTGCATTGACATCGCTGTCACATAGGAGACAAGATTCAGATTAGGGTGTGTGCATTGACACCTCCATCCCATAGGGGACAAGACTTGTATTTGGTGTGTCCATTGCCACCGTCGTCCCACAAGCACATGGATTAACATGTATGATTTACTGGAGCTTGAGTCTATGTACCCTTGATTGATATATTATTCAGAGTAACGTGTATTTATAAATATTATTTAAAATACATTACGTATTTATAAAACATAATAAAATATTATAATACTACTGTATTTATATATAATGTTGTATTTATAATAATAATAATAATACATATTTATACAAAAATATTGTATTTATAAGTATGCATTAATAATATCGTATTTATAAATAAAATTATGTTTATAATAATAATAATATGTATTCGTAGAACATTATATTATAATTATAAATAATGATGTATTATAAATACATATAATTATTATGTATTAATGATAATGCATTTGATTTTTATTTATTTTTTTCAAATTTAATGTTAATATTTTATCAATGATAAAGAGAATGTTAGTTCTCCGTTATCATCTTCAAATTAATTTTTGATTTATTTAATGTTTAAATTACTTTTATTAATCTTAACAAAAAAAAAAACAGATTTGTAATATTTTATTACAAATGTCTTATTATTGATATTTTCCCTTTTTAAAATCATAAAAAACTTCTCCATCTTTTCTTACCTAAGCCCATTCTCGGCTTTTCCTAACCTGGGCCTTTGGGCCTGTATTTAACCCACCAACATTTGGGCCATTTATAATCGGTTATTTGGGCCTTTCCTTCGAGGTCGGACTTTTATGCCTACTTTTTTGTTGCATTGCAACCCCATCTTTATACATTCAACAACGGAACTGTGGTTGTCCAAGAGACGATAGTTATTAAAAAATGGTTTTTTTATAGTCGCAACAAGTCAACCTTTGATAACTATTTAATCTTTTTTATTTTTCAATTTAACTTATTTTATTTTAATTACATAGTTTCTCTTGAATTTTTATTTAATTTTGAAAATCAAAATAAATAAATTTGAAAACTACTTTTTTTTCAAGTTCTAAAAAAAATGTCTATTTTTAACTGTTTTGGATATGATTATTGCTCAAGAGGATCTTAAGATATGTACGTGTCAGTGTGTGTGTGTGTGTATATATATATATATATATTTCAAACTTGAAGATTTATGTTTTTTTTACTGTTTTTTCAAAATTTAAATATTTTATATGCATACAATATGTTTCACGAGAATATCCAAAGCATGTGTAAACTAAATTTAAAAAAAAACTCACGCTTAAATACATGTATGCATGGATTTGTACGTGATTATATTTTTTAAAACATATGTACTAAGAAAATAATAAAATATTTGACTGGAAGAAGTTCCTCCCCCCAGAAGTTCTTGCTTTAGTTTTGGCGGAGCTTCCTAGCTCTTGTCTTGAGGTTTAATGAAGTAGTAATTTTCAAAAAAAAGAAAATAATAAAAAATATATATATGCATAAAAGTTATTAAAAATAAATAATAATAAAGAGAGAGAGAGAGAGAACATTAATTAACAGAACAACAGATTCCCAAAGCAAGTGAGTCAAATGAAAAGGCAAAGGTATAAGACAAAATACTTTCAATAATTTTTTCTCATAATTCAAACACACAACATGAAACAACACATCTGACAAAATTTCTGTCTCTAAGTCAAGACTGTGTGTTGAAATGATGTATTTTGTATTTACTACAATATTGCTTTTTTTTTTAATCATCTTAAATAAGAACATACATTATTATCTTCAAAATTACAGGTTCGAAACTTATCTGTGACATTAATTTGTAGTCACATTCTTTTGATGTCTTTCGGTGTCCGGCGTAAGGACGATGTGGTTACCCAAGTATAGTAGAGCAAAGTTTCAATTTCAAAAAGAAAAAAAAAATGTACATTATATGTAACAATAGGGGTAACCAAGAACATATACGTTATATGTAATAATAGGGTTGTTCGTTCCTTGGTATCAAATTTTTATGAAATTTGACACAAAATTGACATATCGATTTGCTTGAAAATCACAAAGTCAACAATTCATTTTATATTTGTATGTTTTTTAATTAAGAAAACATATTCATCATGATGCATTTTTAATTGAAATTTTGAGAATTAATTAAAATAATAATAATAAATCAAATTTTTATAAAAAACATGCTTAAATCGATGTTAATTTTGCAATAATTTAACAAGAAATATGATAAAATATATGAAAACTAATAATATTATATAAAAGAAACGTTCATCAACCGAGACAAAATTTATGTTAATGTCACAAATAGTTAGATCTAAGACTTCAGATTTTGAAACAGCATAACTTTATAACCTAAACTTTCAACCAACTGCGTACTTGTCCGAGACAATTCCTTTAATCATTGTTAAATTAAAATAACATACAATATATATATATATATATCACTAATTAATAATTAAAATAATTAATCTTTAGGAAGAGATGTAAATTAGATCGATAATGAGACTACATTTTAGACTAGGCTCTAAGATTAGTAAATGATATGAAAAGAGAAGATTCCATGACAACGACGGGATCCTAACAAAAATAATAATTAAATTAAACTAAAGTTAAACAAAAAAACAAAGCAAGTATAACATTAATTCTAGCATTAATTATAACGGTCGTTGAGGGTTCAAGTCAGGCTGTCATGACCCCTTCTTATTATAAAATTATACAATAAATTATAAATTTGGTCATTAAATTCGAGTTTAATCTCTACCCTTTCCAAATCTAGATTTTAATATTTATATTTTGAATAAATATATAATTTAGTTCTTATGATTTAAAAATTTTAAAAAATAATCATGTCGTTCGTAATTGTTAGTGAATTAAATACGTATAAAGTAGTTATTTTTGTATTTAATGATGAGAGTCTATGATAAGTAATTGATTGGATTAAAAAAAAATCATTCTTTACATCAGAAGTTACATATACGTACCTAATTTGTCTGCTTTTTACGAAATGTGGACTATTAATTAGGTTTTATCAAATCATTTGGATTAATTTTTTTTTTCTTCTAATTATGTAAACTAAATTATATATTTGTTTAAACTATAAAGACAGAAGTGTAGATTTTTTAAACTACAAAAACTAAATTATATTTATATTTTAAACTATAAAATGAAATTTATAATTTACACGGTAATGTTATTGGGTAAATTATAAATTTAGTCTCTATGATTTGACGAAATCTATGATTTAGTCATTATAGTTTCAAAATCTAGACTTTAGTTCCTATGGTTTAAAAAAACCTACAATTTAGTTTACATGATTTGAAAATGTAAAAATTTAGTCTCTAAGATTTGATAAAATATAAAAAATAGTCTGTCATTCGTAATTTTCAGTGAATAAAATACATAAAAGTTAGTTATTTTTGTGTTTAATGACGAGAATGTGAGATAAATAATTAGTTGAAATAAAAATATATATATCACATTTACCTACTTAAATTCGTTACGATTTATGTATAACATGGACAATTTTTTAAGTTTTATCAAGCTATAAGAACTAAATTATATTTCTTCAAACCATATAAATTAAATTATATATTTTTCAAACCATGATAATTAAATTATATATTCTTTCCAATCATAAAATCTAAATTTTAATTTTGATCCAATCATACAAACTAAATTTCTGATTTATCCAATTTTATTATATGTTTTAATAATCATGGGGTGGACAATATTAAAATTGTAACTAATTTAATTATTAATAAAAACGCAATAATTCGTTTATAACTAATTTAATTATTAATAAAAACGCAATAAAGTGCTTTTTTTCTTCCTTATTTTTTATATCGTGGAGGTATCTTCACAAGATTCTTCTTACGCTATGCTTCAAAGATTCCATTTACACCACGGCTGTTCCATTCCAACTAATGCATGTTTGCCACGTGGAATTCACGATCTGACAGACACCCAAAATGCTCTGTTTTCTTTGTGGGTGATGCTGTGGACATCACCCGCGGGTGTCGATTCCAATAGGAGTGGAAGGAAAAAGAGAGATTTGATTAAATCTAATTTTTAATTTTGATTTTCTTTTTTAATGGAAATTATTAAATATAGTGGAGGATTTGACAACCATTTATTTAGTGGGTCCTACGTTTTTGCTAATGTCCTACATAAAAAGTATATTTTTTTAATATTTTTATTTATAAGAAAATATTATTATAAATAATTTTTTTTTATTCATTCACAATTTGTTTAAAATAGATAAATAAAGTTTGATTCCTTTCTACTTTTGCTACTTAATATTTATTACAATTAGAAAAATATAATTAGTATATGAATAATATTTTAAATTATTTGTATTAATCTAAGAAAAAAAAAATCAACATTCTTCCAATATTCCCATTTTCTCCACCCAAAGAATCCAAAAATGGAAACTTATAAACTTTACTTTAGCTCTTGGACTTATACTTTCATGAATAAAACTTGTGAGCATAAGTAATATAATTACATATAAATATTTTATTAAAAATTATATAAAAATATTAATTTAACTAATGATAGGGAAATTAACAAATTATTTAGTCACATAAATGAGAATTATATGCGCAATGACCTTATAAATAGTCAAGTTTTTGCACTACTTTTATTAACCATTTTACAAGTCTAAATCTAGTACGAAATTTAACACCTTGTTCACCCCATGTTTGTGTCTAGAAAAATTAAAGTAAAATTTTCTTTTGGAGTATAAGTTGGAGAGGGGGACAACAAACCTTCATCGAATGGATACTAATGCATCACTAGTGTCAGCTGAACTATGTTCGATTTAATTTAAAAATTAAAATAAACTAGTGATAAATGTAATGTAAATTAATTGGACAACTTTAGATGCGGTTTCCTTTTCCAACAAATAATACTAATATTCCACCCCAAATTCAATTTCCAATCACAGATTATTTTCTAATCTATTTTATAACTCAAGTAAACAATACATAAATTTATAAATTTGAGTTATTATAAGTTCGAATATGCCTCTAAAAAAAAATAAAAATTTAGTATGAACTTAACATTTTGTTTAGATTTGATTTTTTACTTTTAAATTTAATCCCACATTTAAAAGTTCAATTATAATATATAAATTTGCAAAAAAAATAATAATAATAAATAATGAAGTTAATATTATTATAAATTAGTTTTATAAGTTAATCATTTATATTTCTTTAAGTGCATGGGTTAAATCTAAACATTTCAAAATAGATGGATGAAAATGAAACAAAGGCATATAGTAAAAAATACAGAGATTTCATAGACTAGAAAAAAAATAATAATAATAAAACCCATATAACTACATTAACGAAAGATTTATTTATTTATTTATTTATTTTTAATATTAACGATAGAATTGAGAGTAAATACAAAAGTCTACAGATTCAACGGTAGTGATTACTTAATTATTGATATCGGACGCACCCAGATTTTCGACTGCCACTCTCGTGTCACGCGCGAGTACATTAAAAATTGTACTCGCCACCGCCGTACCGGAATTAGCCTCCCTCACCATACTTTTACCTCCGGCGAAATCCGGAATAATTCTATTAATCGATTTTCAATTTCATCTTAAGTTGGGTTTGTTTTTCCCAGAAATGAGTGAAATGGGAAGGAGCAACGAATTAATATTAATTTGAAATAATTAATTATTTGTTTGAATGAGTGATATGAATATAATTTGACCAAGAAATTTAATAGAAAATTTAATGAATAATTGTTCAAATAGAGTGATTTTTGAGAAATAATCAGCTAACTTCAAAAAAAAAAAAAAAAAAAATCATATAGATCCATTATTTTTCTTTTTGTTGCCAACCGATCCCCATGAAAATAATTTCGTTCAATTACAAGGGATTCTTTACTTTTTTTTAATTAATTAATTAATTAATTACAATGATAATTTGGAAATAATTAAAGTCATACCCATAGAGCGCCGACTTGGACAAGTTTGGGTACGAGGTGGCCGCTCAGGTGGAGGGCGACGAGAGATTCGAGGCCGCCGACGGAGGCGCCGCCGATGTAGACGGCGGGTGCGGCGGAGGAGAGGGCGGCAATCTCGTTGTCGTCTAATTCGATGACGGTGGGGTGGACGCCCACGGTAGCGAGGAGCTTCTTCATGACGTGGCACATGCAGCAGGAATTGCGGCTGAAGATGATGACTGGATTTTCGGAGATGAGGCGGCGGATTCGGGCGTCGGTGGACTCGGCGGCGGAGGGCGGCGGAGAGAGGTCCAGGTGGAGGAGGTCGTCGGTGCACCGTCTTAGGCCTTGCATCGCCGGCGAGATTTTAATTTAATTTAAGAAATAAAATTTTTGAATAGAGAGAAGAGTGAGAGAATAATGTCAACGGGAGAGGGGAAGAGGAGTGGTTTTATAATACTCTTGCTTACGTCACTCTTTCATCTTATATATATTTTTGAGAATTATTTCACAAATCTTTATAAAATTCATATATACCGGACTTTTTTTTTTTTTCTCTCTCTCTCTCTCTCCTTCCCCTCGAATCTGTCTATTTCCTGTTTCTTTTGGATGATATACTTTAATTATTAGATTAATAGATTTCTATTAATGGACTTATAGACTTGATATTAAGGAGATTCGAACCATCCATCAAGTAGATGTTAATTCATTAAAATGCAATTGAACTATGCTTGATTTGATAAATTTAAAGAGCATAAATAAAGTTAGTGACACGTTAGTTTCGTCGAATTCTGTCGCATTTGTCTTCGACGACAGAATATTTAGTTTTAGTATGTTATATCATGTTAGAAATCAGATAGTGTGAGCATTTATCTCAAAGCTAACTGGCTATGGGAGGAGTCACCACTCTATCTTATATATATTGAAGAACCTTCGTCTTATCAATGTGGGACATTTGTCACAAGGTGAGTATCTTCAACAATCTCTAATAATATGTTTGGCTAAAGTGGAAAGGAAATTAAACTTAAAGTAAATAATCGATTAATTTATAGGATGAAATTCAATGGCCAAACAGTAGGAATAAATTATTTTTCTTCGCTTCACATCTATCTCTATTACCCTAAACATGTCTTGAATATATATATTCATTAGATAAATATATTTTTGAGTGTTTATAGAATGAAATTTACTCCACATAACAATTTTGATTCATTTATTTTAATTATATAATTTTTTGAAAAATAATTTTTACATAGCAGATTTTCCTTCGTTACGCGAAAATTCCAATGTCACCCCTCTTTTTTAAGCAAACTGGTTGAAGATTGTTGGTGATCCGATTCAATTCTACCAGCAAACAAATTGAGTTTATAAGTTGAACAATTGATTGAAAGCTATTGGCTGAACTACTGATTGAAGACTATCAACTTACCTGATTTAAACTATTAATTAAACTGATTGGGTGCGAGAATATTTTGATCATTTTACCTATTTTTCTGCTATATATAAAATATTTTCAAAATTTAACTATACAAACCGTTTTTTTTTTTTTTTTTTTTCTGTTTTGTTATATATTAAAAATCTCGGTTACATATTAATTTAGTGCACGTTTGACATGATCATTTAAGCCCGAGAAGGGAAGGAAAACTTTTTTTTTTTTTTTTTCTATTATTTGGGCCGTCGGGTCTTCCCCTACCTAGTCGGGTAGATTTTACCCGTAGACGGGCCCAACCCTTCTCTATGCTTTTTTTTTTTCGTGTTTTAAATCATGTACGTATTCGTATTTTTATAAAAAAAAATCATTTTCATCGTTTTTTTTAATCATTGTGTTTAATATTCGAATTGTTTTACTATAGTTTTAATAATAATAATAATGCACTAAAATTTAATTTTAATTTAAATAATAAATGAAATAAAATAAAATGTAAAATCTTTTTTTTTTAAGATATGTATTAATAAATAGATAAATAAATAAATGAATAAATAAATGAATAATTGGGAAGTGATTAAAAATGAAGAATTAGTTTCAAGGATAGTAATAACTTGTTTCAAATAAATGTTTAAATAGTGATTATAAAATCTTATTTCTAATAGTTTTATAAAACTTTCACATAAATACGCGCATTGTTTTTAGTTTTGCACTTTCCTTCCCTTAAGGCTATTTTATTTTCGATATGTTTGTATTTAGTAGTAAATAATTATTTTTAACCACTTATCAGATATTTTATCAAATAATTCATCAAAATTTAAACTAAATATATCATTCAATCATAATTTATATCAATCTAAAAATAAGAAGTTATTTATTCCATAGCTATTATTATCAATATTCAAATAAGTATTCAACTACTATTATCGGCTGAACTGCAAAAAACACAAGGCCTTGCTCTCTCGCCAAACAGGCAAATAGTAGAATTACGAGAACAACTGTTTACTTATTGATTTTTTTTTTCAAGAGTATTTAAATTTGTTGACAGGTTTATCCTGACACATGGGTGACGAAAAATTACGTGACAGACAAGTCACCGTCTGGCCCCGCTGACGCTATAATCTGAATCTGTGTCGGCCTTTCCTTCTCATCCCGCACATAGCCGGTAGCCGGTAATCCCCAACCACTATTCGTAAGATGTCTTGGTGCTGAACTTTTACCCAATTTTGTGTGATCTTTATATTGAATTTTATTACCATATATAAACAAACCCATATGCATGTAACCTATCCAATGTTTAAATATAGTTTTTAAGATTTGGTATAATGTGATTTTATTTTGAATATTTAAAAATAATATTAAAATAAAATATTTCTCTTATAATTTTTAAGAGTATTTAAAATTAGTATTTAGAATGAACATTTTTGTTAAGTATTTCAAAATAATGATTAGTACTAATTATAATCAAAAGATTTGAATGTAGTTTTTAAGAGATTTAGAATTAGTATTTGAAATGAGAATTGATTTTGAGTATTTAAAAGTAATAATTAATAATAATTACAGTAAAAAAACATGTTCATATGTAATTTTTAAGAGTATTTAATTTATAATGAAGATTTATTTTGAATATTTAAAAATACTGATTATGGTCAAAAAATTGTTTGGATATAAATTTTGTTAAGAGTATTTAATAAATACTAATTT
>JBBMEG010000022.1:1775049-1789881 GCA_037832605.1 Cyclanthera cordifolia | reverse complement strand
CAATAATACAATAATTATATATATTTTTTTCTTCTAAAAGTATCTATAAATTTCATTAGTTTTGTAATTAAAAAAAAAAAAACGAATGTTTCCAAATTAAAAAGAACGAAAGTAAAAAATTAAAAATTGAAAATTGAAAATTAAATTAGATATTTAAAAAAATGGTAAAAAAGGAGGAAGCGTGAAAGTAGAGGACAAAATGTTATTTTGGCCTTAAATAAAATTAAAATCGCATCATTTATCCAGAAATTGCAGCTCGGTACAGAATATGCCTCAGCTACGATTTGGAGATTCTTTGATCTCCTCTTAAGATAGCGCAACGAATCGCCCATCCTCTCTTCTTCAAATTCTTCACATTTCCCAACATTTCGATCAGCTTCACTGCCTTAATCTACTGTTCCTGAAGTTTTTTTCCGACTAATTGAGTTGCGGTATGCCCGAATCACCACTCATATGTTTGTTTTTTTTCCTTCCCTTTTTTTTGAAAACGATTATCTGGAAAATTGGAGGATGAATCTTGAATTTTCTGGATATGGGCTTTCAGTATTTTTGCTATAGTTGTTGTGGGATATGCTTGTTTTGCATCCTACTTCATTTATGCAGCTTAGGTGTTTGTCTTAATGCCCCTGTGGAGATTTTTGCTGAACCCTTTAGCCTAAGACTGTAGTATTAGATTACTTGGTACATTTTTATGGATTCCTGAAAAAAAAACCCTTTTATTCTTCTGCTTGGTGTTGTTTTTTTAAGGATAGGTTGGGAAAACGTTTCATTTTTATGTGGAAATTTTCATTTTCAATGCAAATTTTTGTTTTCTTCTAAATAGAGAAAGGAAACCAACTTGTGCAGAGTGGCATGATTGTTCTGTACCGTTCTCTGATATTCTGCATTATTAGCTTATCCCATGTTTTAATTTCTCACTTATTTTTCTATATATTGAACAAACATGAATCTTAAGAATGATTGAAGCAGCCAAAGTTGAAACTTGGTTATTTGATTAATGGTATTGTCCCTGCAGGTTCACGAGCGTTAATATTAGGCGGAACGCTTTGATATGACACATATTCTTTCAACTTCGTGCTGTTTGAAGATCTCCTCCAGCAAGAAAGCTTACTTTAAACCATCAAATGAGAATTTTACCTTGTTTTCGGGGTCATTGACTTCGAAAATATGCAAATCACCAATGCCAAGGCTGGTCTGGCAAGAAAAGAGACTGCCAAGAAAGTGCATTGTTCAGGCAACCACACTTCCAGCGAGCCAGGAAGTCCCCACCACTCAATCCAGCTCTGGATCTCTTGGAGCGAGTGGATTGTCTAAGACACGTCGGGTAATGGTCATTGGTGGAGATGGTTACTGTGGTTGGGCTACTGCCCTCCACCTATCCAAGAAAGGATATGAGGTTGCGATTGTCGACAACCTTGTTCGTCGTCTCTTTGACCATCAACTCGGTCTTGACTCATTGACTCCCATTTCCTCCATCCATAATCGCATTCGCTGCTGGAAATCTTTAACTGGAAATACTATTGAGCTCTTCATTGGTGATATTTGCGACTTTGAGTTCTTATCAGAAACCTTCAAATCATTTGAACCTGATGCTGTAGTCCATTTTGGTGAGCAACGTTCCGCCCCATATTCCATGATTGATCGATCAAGAGCTATATTTACTCAGCACAATAATGTGATTGGAACTCTCAATGTGCTTTTTGCAATTAAGGAGTTTAGAGAAGATTGTCACTTGGTGAAGCTGGGGACTATGGGTGAATATGGGACTCCCAATATTGACATTGAAGAAGGTTACATTACTATAACTCACAATGGAAGAACAGATACTTTACCTTACCCCAAGCAAGCAAGTTCTTTCTATCATCTAAGCAAGGTTCATGATTCAAACAATATAGCTTTTACTTGCAAGGCTTGGGGAATCAGAGCTACAGATTTAAATCAAGGGGTTGTTTATGGATTACGGACAGAAGAGACTGCGATGCATGAAGAGCTGTATAATAGGTTCGATTATGATGGAGTGTTCGGAACTGCATTGAATCGTTTCTGCGTTCAGGCAGCGGTAGGTCATCCCCTCACTGTATATGGCAAAGGCGGTCAGGTAGTATCCACAGCTGGTTTTATTTTTCTACAGCAATGAAGAGTTTGATTTGAAGCAATTATAGTTTAGTAATATGCCACATCTATTCTTAAGTTCCTCATAAGAACTATTGTTAACTCAAGCTTTTTATCTTCTGATATTGACTAGTTTCTGTTTTTTCATTTATTTGATCATGTGTTCAGACCCGAGGATACCTCGACATAAGAGATACAGTTCAGTGTGTAGAACTTGCCATTGCAAATCCAGCAAACCCGGGAGAGTTTCGTGTCTTCAATCAATTTACAGAACAGTTTTCTGTCAATGAACTTGCAACTCTTGTTATTAAAGCGGGAGAGAAGCTCGGGTTAGATGTGCAGCCCATAACTGTGCCTAATCCAAGGGTAGAGGCAGAGGAACATTACTACAATGCCAAGCACACCAAACTCATAGAGTTGGGTCTAAAACCTCACCTTCTCTCAGATTCTATTCTTGACTCAATCCTTCACTTTGCTATCAAGTTTAAGGATCGCGTCGACACCAAACAAATAATGCCAAGTGTTTCGTGGAGAAAAATCGGAGTCAAGCCGAAGACTATAGCTGCGTAGCAAACTACTAAGTTTATCAGGAAAAAACTCAGCATGCTCTGCATACTTAATTGTTGTACCTCATCTTTTTGTATACCTCATCTTTCTGTAGGCAATATATACATCTTATTGAAAGCTCTCCATAAGTACAATTCAAGTTCTCCTACTGATTTTCAGGACAACTACTAAGTTATATGTATGGTTAGAGCCATATTTTATATTAACTTATGCCTTTAACATGATTGCATATCAATTCTATGACATTTGAATATCAAGAAAATTTATTAAAAATTAAACATAATTTATGCACGCAACTTTTTTATTTCTTCTTTATTTGATTTTGAGAGAGCATTCTTTCAAAATTCAAGCATTCAATCGTTGTGCCACCTCTTGGAGACTTTAATTTGTTATATATTTGATTTTTAATTTCTCGGGACTCTCTTGATGATCGATATTTCTTCTATATTTGAATAGATCTGTTGAAGTTAAAACTGCACAAAAGTGATGCTTTCACACTCCAACAAAAAGATTTCATCAAAATATTAATGAGTACATCACGAAGTAAATTGTGAATCCGTCTTTTACATCAGAATCTAACTACAAAATTCAAAAACAAAGAAAATTGGAGCTTGTTATTCTTTAGATCTTGAATCATTAGTATTACAACCGGGAAGAACCACGTTTGTGAAGATTAGCTTTAACAAAGTTCACAACTACTGAAGCCAATTCCTCCTGGTGAGAAGTATAATCATGATCAGCCCCTTCCAAGATGCATAGATCATGATTTGCTATTAATTTGGAAAACTCAAGACCATCTTCAGC
The DNA here is from genome assembly GCA_037832605.1 of Cyclanthera cordifolia. NCBI lineage: Eukaryota > Viridiplantae > Streptophyta > Magnoliopsida > Cucurbitales > Cucurbitaceae > Cyclanthera > Cyclanthera cordifolia. The sequence goes on along the minus strand of JBBMEG010000022.1, from coordinate 1,786,398 downwards.
TGAAACAATTTTATCCAATGATCCATGAACTGTCAAAACCCTGAAAATCAAAAGTGAATACCAACAAACGTTTCCGTGTCGTAACAGAGACGATAAAATCATAGAGGTCATTCCTCACCTACAGTCGCCACGGATTGATAAGCATGCTGCACGAACCTCGGTAGTTAGCCGGTCCATTAAACTTTCTTCGGTGACGCAATACTCGAATTTTCCTGATTACAAAAACAAGAAATGGAAGAAAGTGGTTTCTAATTATCACGTGGAAGCTGGAAGGTCTCTTCAAAGCAGCAAGGGAGAGGATCACATAATAACTTGTGTCATTTTTATAAAATCTTGTAGATATTGAAACAGAAACTAGAACTTGAAGGCTAACCTCTTCTATTCTTGACATCAATAAATCCTTTTTGCTTAATTCTTTGCAAAAAGTCTCTACCTAAGCGACCTTCAATACCTCGTTCAAGATTAAATCGGCCCGATATATTTACGACCGTATGAATGTCTCTATACTTTGACGCATACAAGAGAACTACATTCCCTCCTGCAACAAAAATATTAGTAAATTGGCGGCTTACATATTTTCCTTCAACTCCAAAAGTTGTGATTTATACTAATGACAATTGTCTGCAGAACAAGCAAGGATAAAAGACCTTTACTGTGTCCAATTATTGCAGTCACTGTACGTTCCTTGCCGTGGAAATGTTGGACGACGGAACGTAAATCATCGGCTTCTCTGCGGTAGTTTCCGTACTGGAACGAACCTTCACTTTCTCTGCCAATAAAAAAGAAACATTTTGGTGGTCGATGGTTATCGATAATTGAGTGCGAAGGATAAATGACTGAATCGAATAGGTAAGACAGAAAAGATCAAAGTGAACTTTGTTCTCCAAACAAAACTAGTTTTTCAAATTAAGCCGCTCAATTAAATCTAAGGGATTAAATTATATCACTCATGATGACAGCAGTAGCCAGGGCAGACCTAAGCCTGAATTTGAAACAAACTAGAGAAACAAAATGACAAAACTAATAAACAAACCTATGAACCATAGTTATGAGCCATTATACTTAATGAAGTGTAACGTTTATTTCGCGTTATTAATGAGCTATAACAAATGAGCTTTTAACAACTCCTCTTCAAACAAATACAACCAGACGAACTATTGGAATCACTCATTTCTCATCGGTCAAAATAATCATTCATATCTAATCATTCTAACTACATTTAAACGAGCTATTGACTGAAATCACTTTATAAAAGCCATCATCCAAACGAGTAATTAAATACAACTCACTCTATAAAATAACTACATCCAAACGAGTTATTACTAAAACTCAAATTTCTAATCACTTAGAATAACCTCTCATTTTTAATCACTCTACAATTCTACATCCAAACACCTTCTATAGTATGCAATATGTATGTAAAACATGGAGAATCTTTGATTGTCATAAACATCAGAAAGAAACTTTTAGCCACTTCAATGTTATAATTAATCAAATATGCTTCATGTTCTATGATTTTTCCCACAAGAAAACCTACAACACACCATCCATTGTTCGTACTAAAGATCTTACCCGTTTCCAGCAAAATCAAACCGGAAAACGCTGATCCCTTCTTTATCAAAAGCAGCAGCAAGGTTCACCATAGGAATGCGTTCCTAGAAATGATAACTGATAATATCTAGTCTTCCATCCATGTTCAAGAAGAGTAAGAGAAATAGAAAAAGAGCAGTCATCACACTTCAATTTCTAATGACAAGAAACGCGAACGAATCCAGAAGTTATCTGGATTCCTTTGAACTCAACTCAACAGCCTTCTTAAAACACATTATAATTAAAGGCAAAAGCAATAATACAACTTTAAAACACAATGTAAAGTAGCTTGGTTGGTCATAATAAGATGGTGCTCTTTAACTAGATTCACTAAAGATTTTAAAAAAATGATGCCTGCGATATTTCTGTTGAAGTACTAAGAAAGGGTAGGCTAGCAACTAAGAAAGAGTAGATTGAGAATATTAGTAATTATTGGTAAGGGCATAGTAGTAATGAGTTACTAGTGTCTTTAGGTGAGTTAGAGTTCTTAGAAGGCGGACAATATTTTGGTATTGTCTTTGAGAGAGACAAAGTCCTTTCAAAAGGCTATTGATATTGTAACTCACATATACGGTGATTTATTTGATTGTGAGATTTATTGTTCGTAGTGTCTTAATGGAAATGTAAAACATATGAAGTACACTTTCTCAATATCATGGGAGTCCAAAGCGGTAAGATAGATGTGTTCATTGATATAATAAAATTTACTCCAACCCATCAATATAAACTTTTGGGTTGATTGGTGGTTTAACCTAATTCACCATGGTACGAGAGCAAAAGGTCTTGAGTTCGAGCTACTGCCAAGTTGTTTCATTCCTAATTAAAATTGAATTCGATCATTTCTTAAACTTCTAAGCCCACAAGTAAGGAGGAGTGTTGGATGATATAATTAAATTTATTCCAATTCATCGGCTTAAGTTTTCGGATTGATTGGTGACTTAACCTAATTCAACGAGATGATTTCTATTACTACAAGAAAGAACCGACTCAAAACCATATAACGCAATCAAACATATAAAACCTTCGAGGATTGAAATCCATGGCAGACAATAACAAGCTTGTCTGAACCTGTATCATGCAGGATTCCTACAAGCTTCTCATCATGGCTATTCTGTATAACAACTCTGCGTTGCCGAGCCACTGCAATGAGAACATTGAGAAGTATAAATAAGAGAAAATCTGTTCACTAAAGCATATACTTCGGTTTTGATGCTTGATGAAAAATGGTAAACTTGATAACTTACAAGCCTAATACTGATTATTGTATAGCTAACAGTGTGTTTAACTAACAATCATAATCTAGAAAATACAACATAGAATAAAAGGGTAAGACATAAATTTTGTTCCATATGAAGGCATTTAAATTTAATCCCTATGTTTTTCAAAGCTAGAAATTAGACCCTATGATTTGTTAAATAATAAGAATTTAGTTCTTATAGTTTTACGGACTAGAATTTAGTCTTGCAATTTGATAAAACCTAAAACGCGAATTAATTATGGACGGCTATTCATGTATCAACAACAAAAATGTGAGTTAAGTGATTGTTTGGAAAAGATCACACTATTTACACGTGGATAATTGACTCTACATCATCTCCCAGCGATTATAAATGGCATAAACTATTTTTTAGATTAGATCAAGATAGAGAGTAAATTCTAAATTTACTAAATTTTAGTTAATTTAAACTGACCAAATTTATGATTTACCCTAGAATAAAATGCAAATCATAAAACAAGGAAACATGCCATAACCTTTGTGCTGCCCTTAATATTATAATATATGTATACACTTTCTAAAAGAAAAGATATATATGTAATCTTAGATTTAGAACTAATTCTATTGAGGGATATACCCCCATTGAGGAGATGAATGGTATCCAACAAATCACTCCCCTATTTGCAAACTTAATACTTAATAATTACTCACAAATTTCAATCAGACAGTGAACAAATTTAACACAAGCGAGAATCGTTCAATTCATTAGACAGATTAAACATTAATTCCCATCAAATACTAACTTGCATAGATCAAACAACGATTCTGATTCTGCGGCGGCACTTTCCCTGGAAAACCCACATCAATTACATCGTTTGATCAGCATAATGAAGAAGAAACTCGTAATGGGTATTATTTCAAAGATTAGTCTCTTGGCCATGAAATAGAGAGAAATATAAACAAAGAAAACCTGGATTTGTCTTTGGCAGTATGTCAGGTCAAAAGCCCTCACGAGATAATGTACAAAAGGATCAGGAATTGAGGGCTGTTCTTGAACCGTCGAGATCGAGTTCTTCATCTTCAATTAAAATGGTCGCCATTAGCAAGCCGATTCTTAAACATTTAGCGCCGGCGCCAAGAATTGTATTTTCTGGGTAAGAAATTTGTTTTTAACACAAACAACAAATAATTTTGTACTAAAAAAAAAAAAATAATAAATAAAAGAAGAATCGAGTTCTTCATGCTCTTATTTAATTTGTATTTGATTTTTTATTTGAAAATAAATTACCCGCAGGTTTAGGGTGCAAGGTTAGGGTGGGTTGGTAAGGATCGGAAATGGTTAGGATGACTCATGATTCAATACGCATATATATATATTTTTTATTTTTCACTTTAAAATGTTATTTTATAAAATAAAAAAATAAAAAATTTCAATTATAAATATTATATTAATTATTTTCGATTTTTTTTTTTTTTTTTTATATAAAAAAACAATCTTTCATCCCATCAAATCAACTTTTATTTCTTCTTACCTCAAAAAATTAATATCACGTCAACTTTTATCTCTCTCAACTCTACTCCTTCAAACACATACTTACTAACCGTTTCTTTCCTTTTTCTTGCCTTCCCGACGTAACCAAACGTGCCCTAAAAGTAAAATATAATAATAATAATTATTATTATGTTTAAAGAAAGTTTGAATTTAGTTCATTTAGTTTATAAATTTATAACTTAATTTGAAAAAAAAGTAAGAATTTTATTCTAATGATATGAAAAAATATAATTTATTCCTGATTTAATAAAATATAAATAATAGTTCAGGTTGTTCCTAAATATAAATTAAGTACAATAATACACTTTTTTTGTATAATCAATTACTTATCTCCGAGTATCATCATTAAGACATAAATAACTAGTTTCTTCCTATTTTATTCACTAACAATTACGAACAACATAGACTATTTTTTAGATTTTATCAAAACATAAGGTCTAAATTCTAAATTCTAGTTTTTGAAACCATAAGGATTATATTTCAACTTTCCTCAAATTATAGAGATCAAAATTATAATTTACCTCCATTTTAATTTGACATTTCAATTATACCCAATTTAGTTCGGATGTGTTCTTTAAGCATACTTCTTTTTTCTTTTTCTTGTCAATTATCTTAAAATTTAAAATTAGTCTAACCATTGTCATAGTTAACACTCAAAGATTTTTTTTTCGTCAAATGTAGCAATGTTTCCATAACAACAATGACCTAATAACTAAGATATTACATAATCATTCCTTGTCTTGTTATGTTAACCTAATATATGAGTCATCTAGGAGCGCCGCATTGGTTGAGCGCTTGAACGTTGGAGGTATAATCCTCCTAACATTTCACATTTGCAACTACTAGTAAAAAATACATGTCGATTTGGTTAAAAAAATAACCCAAAAGTAGGACTTAATACTTTAAAACCAAACATAACCGATACAATGTAAATTAATTCGATTTTGATTCTTTACGATAGAACCAACATAAAATCAACCGAATTAAATATATATAAATGTTAACAAAAAAATAAAAATATATTGATATTTAGATACAATAGAAAAATAAATTTAAATGTCAACATGAGACACAAACATTATAAACATTATTGGTTAATAAAACAAAAATACATAAAATAAAAATAAAATTGAAAAATAAACCAAACGAAACCAATCTCATTTATTAGACATCATTTTGGATCTAATTATAGAAAATCCAAGAACATTGGTCTAGTTGTCGGTTTGACACAATCAACATCAAACCGAAATCACCACCACTAAGGTGGAATATAAGCCTATAACTCATTACATACTTCCTCATAGACATGGATAAAGACCAGTATTCTGCACATCCCATCATCCTTTTCTATTTTTTTGTGAGAATAAAAGCCGAGAACTGACAACAAAAAGACACCAATAAGAGTTAAACTCAACTAACACGAGCTATGACTCAATAATAAAGAGAACAAGGATTCAAGTCGCTCGCCCCCTATAATGTTGCATTTAAAAAAAACACAGAAGTGATTCAACTATATTCAAAAACTAAACTCCATTCTTGGATCCAACAGCGTAATAAATCCAAAATCATAGGCAGATGCACATATCAAAGAATCAGCTTAAATGAGATTTTTATAAGTACTTTTCAACGTATGTGTATGTAAGAAAGTTGGTTTACGAGTATGTGCAGCATAAAAAACGACAATGAACTCCTCTAACCGCTAAGCTGACTTAATTAACCTCTTCTACTGCTAGTAATCCACAATTAGTGATACATAAATTAGTGTCAGCTACAATCACTGAAAAAAGAGGAAAAAAGGCAGCAAAGAAGTTTCTATATTCACAATGAATAATTAAAAAAAAAAAAAACTGAAAGGCATCATATACTGCTAAGATCCAACAGGAGCAATACCTTTAGCCTTGGCTGCAGCAGTTGCTGCTGCAGCAGCGGCAGCAGCAGCTGCGGATGCAGCGGGGTTCGGTGCCGAGGGTGGCACGGGGTTGGACTGCGAGCTTCTCTGTGTGGAAACTAATGGTTGATGTTGTTGTTGTTGCTGCTGCTTCTGAGAGTTTACTTGTGCAAGAAGAGCCAAGATCTGGTTACCGGAGAGAGTCTCGTGTTCAAGCAAGGCATTGGCAAGGGCATGGAGCTCCTTGTTATGGGTGGTAAGGATTGTTTTTGCATTGGTGTAGGCTGTTTCTAAGAAGTTCTTCACTTCCCTTTCAATAAGAAGCCTCGTTTCTGTACTCATGCTTTTCCCATTGTCGTCGTAATTGTGGGCGACAAGACCAACTTCTTTGCTCATTCCATACTTGGTAACCATCGTTCTGGCAAGAGAAGTTGCTTGCTGCAAATCAGACGAAGCACCAGAAGTAACTTCATTTTCTCCGAAAATGAGCTCTTCGGCAACTCGGCCTCCCATGCAAATGTCAAGACGTGCAAGCATCTGTTTGCGGGAGACACTAGTCTCATCCTTATCAGGCAATTGTGCAACCATGCCAAGAGCCATTCCTCTTGGAACAATTGTGGCCTTGTGAACTGGATGCGCTCCATCAGTGTGGATTGCCACAAGGGCATGGCCACCCTCATGGAAGGCAGTCAATTTTCGCGACTCGTCAGAAATAACAGCCGAGTTGCGCTCACTTCCCATCATAATCTTGTCCTTCGCAAATTCTAGATCATCCAGGCACACTGATTTAGCACCATCAATTGCAGCTTTTAAAGCAGCTATATTAACTAAGTTTGCAAGATCAGCACCAGAAAAACCAGGAGTTCCTCTGGCAATGATCATCATATCAACATCATCTGCCTTCAATATCTGTCGAAGTAATGTCATAATCATAATTACTGTGCATAAAAAGGAAAGAATAATGAGACTGCAAGGAGTGTTTGTTTGGAGTTTTTATGGAAGCTATTATAAATGAACTTTTATAATCACACTTGAAAAATTTCATCAAAACGAGTTATTACTGCACTTTCTCCTTCAAAACTACTCAAAATAACCATTACTCATTTCTAATCACCCAAAATAATCACAACTACAATTATTCATACTACAATTATTCATACGAACAACAACAAAGACATTGTCTTGTACAATGGATGGTCCCAATTTGCTACATTTTTTTTTTAATTATGACAATATTTTCCCAACCGCAAGTCAACCTATCCGGCTATCCAAATTCCATGGACAGAAGAGATGATAGGAGGGATGCATATCTAGCTAAAAATACAATTAATCAACAAATTTGGATGGCATAAAATAAACAAGCAACACACAAAACGAACCAAGATACAGATATACAAACCAATTAACCTCATTTAGGAAAAGAGAAGCCTCACAAAGCAGCAAGAAGCACATCCAATTAACCTCATTTTGGAAAAGAGAAGCCTCCCAAAGGAGCATGAAGCACATGTATCGTGCTTTATCGATATAGCAAGAGCTAAAGAACTATATATTTCCTTTTTCTTACTATGAACTCTTTTAATATCCATAATCATCATAATAAGCTAACGTACACTTCAACTATTTTCATGAACAACTATTTGATCCTACTACATGAGATTAAAAAAAGTAACTCGAAGAAATTAGTTCGAACTCAAAACCTCTATGCACTTTATGATTTAAAAGACCATTTATTCTACTTTAACTACTTTATTATTACAGTAAAACTTGGCACTAGCCGTCAAGGCTGCGACACAGGTACTAAAAACAAAGCAAATCAGTAGTTTTGAAGAAAGTAAGTTCTACCTTCGACATATGTGATTCCAGGATCTGCCTTCTTCCTTCAACATCTGGATTAGGTACAACGATATGGCGATCAAATCGACCAGGTCTTATTAATGCCTTGTCCAAAGACTCTGGGAAGTTGGTAGCAGCAATGACAATTATTCCTTCATTTTGCTTAAAGCCATCAAGTTCAACAAGTAACTGGTTAAGAGTCATTTTCATGTACTGTTGGTCCTTTGGATTTCGGCTTCCTCCAATGGCATCAATCTCATCAATGAAAATAATACATGGTGACCTCTTCTTTGCAGCTGAAAACAAATCCCTCACTCTTCTAGCCCCGACACCAACAAACATCTCTTCAAACTCGCTGCCACTACAAGAGAAGAAAGGTACCCCAGCTTCTCCAGCAATCGCTCTTGCTAACATGGTCTTACCAGTTCCGGGTGGACCAACAAGAAGAACACCTTTTGGAAGCTTGCCACCCAAACAAGTGAACCGCTACAGGGTAATCGATCACAATAAGATTAAAAAAATGTTGGAGGAGTTGAGAACAAGTTGCCATTGCCTATTATTTAGAGCAATAGCAAGAACTAGCTATATATATGATGGATATTGACATAAATTAATTGAGGAATAGATTACAGCATCAAACTAAGCTGGTGATAAGGTAGTCACAAGAAAGGGGGCACATCTATAAAACCAAAATATGAAGATGTAAATTTACCTTGGGATCTCGAAGGTAGTGAACAATTTCTTCAAGCTCTGCCTTAGCCTCGTCCACACCTTTGACATCATTGAATTTTGTATTAGATTCCGTGCTAGGTTGCACTTCTTCGTTCAAACCAAGGCCTGTACAGTTATGATGATCGACCAAAATATTATTTCTCTGATTTCATACATATTTCTACAACATAGCCCCCTAAAAACCTGAGAAACTAACCTTTGCTAATTACTCGATCCTCGATGAGTGCTCCTACACCAGAGATCAAGACAAAAGCCAGTGCAATAGTACGAATTGTACGCCAGACCAGCTCCTTAAAGTGCCCCCCTTCTGTAGCAACCATATGGATAGGAGTACTTGAGGTTCCAAGAATACCTTCTTTTGACTGTTTTCCAATATTTCTGAAAGCCGCTATGCTACCAATGCTATTCTCTTCCCTAGACGCATTTGAAATGCCTACAAAAAAGTCAAATACATATTAGTTAGAGACATTAGGCATAAGTCGCTGCCACAATATGAATAGGAACACGATTCCTATCCTTTTAAGAAAAGAAGTGAAACAAGTGAACAAGCAATTTCATTTAGAATTTGAACAATGTTAAAGCTTACACGATAGAAGATGCCACCCTAAAATGAAAATTTTGTGAATTGATGGAAAAAGTATCCCCCAAAGATGACAGATTGTTAATAAACTTAATACAATAAGATAAGTGATAAATATAAATAATAAAACTAAACTAAACTAAAAAGGAAGTGTTATGTCAACCTCTCTGCAACGTCTGAAGTAGTTCACTTTCATCCAGCCTGCCAACTTTCACCAATGCTTTAACATATTCAGAAAGTGCAGTAGCATTGTGGTGCAATGATGGCTGACTTTCAAATAATCTTATGACAGCTTCAGGATCATTTCGGAGAAAGAGTTCTTTCAAATGAGCAACTTCACTGGCCACATCTGCATCCCGAACACTTCGAGCAAGGTTCCCAACATAGCTCGAATGGTATCTCTTTTGAGCCGTTGATAATTTATATACTACATAGCAAAAAAGAGGCTAAGAAAATAGACATATAGATCATGAAACCATGCAAAATGAACTTCGTACTCAACACCACGCACGCATGTAGACACGTGTTTCAAAGGGTTGGGAGAAATACTGAGCAGCGAAAATAAATATTTTTGACATCACAAATAACACAAGAAGATTGATGGTAGAGAGTAGAAACGAACTTACATCCACCACCCATACCGCCCTTACTGGCGGGATCATATGCATTGATCAATACATTCCTTAACTGTCTGAATTCTAAACTACTCCTTGAAACCTGCAGCATAAACACATCTTGAGTAATCGAAACAGGAAAATATCATATCACCAAGCTAGAAACATTTTTTTGATATCAATGGGTGTCTAGGTCAATTATCTGGGTCAATTTACATACACCCAATATTTTAGTTATATTATAAAATATTGAAGACAAAAAGTTTATTTTAATCAAATTATTTTTTTCGTTAATGTTTTGAAGCACAGGTAGAAAAGCATATTGTTATGGTTCAAACTCTTTTAATATAAAGAAAGGAAAAAATTAATACTATTTTTAAGTTATTCTATGAGGCGTAAGAACTTTAAGCCTCGATGTGAGGTGTAAGCCTCTTATATGATCCAACAAAGATATAAGGCTCGAAACTAAAAATTAGAATCCCATACTGTGAGGTAAACCTCAAAGGCGAAGCATTGCGTAGACCTCGACAATTCTTATGAGATATGTCTGATCCTATAATATTTGAATGTCAAGAAAATTTTTTAAAAATTATTTACTAGTACAATAGATTGAATTTATAACCTCTTAAATTCTTGAAATGCTCTTTGACCACTAAGCGTCAAGCCATTATGGCTCACAGCTAGAAACATAAACACTCCTATTGCCCAACACGATTTCATCACCATAGCAACCAATTGGGGGTAACCCTAGAGCACACATTGATCGAAAGAGTTAAGAAACACACGTCATTACAACAATTAATGACACCTCCATACACGGAAACACAATCGAATCATCGTGTCAAAGAAGCCCGAAACGCCAAAATCAATAAAAATTCTTACAAAAGCTAGAAACCCCATAAATGAAAAAAAAGCTAGGGTTTCCAGAATCAGAAGATTACGATTGAAGAAAACGCATATCGCTGGCGAGCCCCATGATTGCAATGAAAAAGGATTAACTATCTGATAGAGTATCATGCGAAAGATTAAACCGAACTCACCCGAGTAATTAGATGCCTCCAAGCCATAGGCTACACAAAGAAGAAAATGCTACGATCTCGAAGAAGAAAAGTTTGTTTGAAGAAAATAGAGGCGAAAAACAGAGAAATGGAGATTTGAGATAAAAATGGTGAAGAGGTTAATGGGGAAAATCCCGCCCAGTCATGGTTCTGCGATTATCGCAAAGCTTCCTGACCATTACAGAGCTATATCAAAAATTTTGAATCCCCGTTTTGCCCCTCGGTTTTGACTCCGTTGTTTTTTTATCTACGAATTTCTTTCGTTTTTGTGTTCTTATTTTTATCT
>JBBMEG010000022.1:1732523-1752568 GCA_037832605.1 Cyclanthera cordifolia | reverse complement strand
TATATATATTTGGTGAGAATTCAAATTTAACTTATATATGCACATAAATAACTAAATTAAGACAAATAACAGTAGCTCAACAACTTTAGCGAATATCGAAGGATTATGAGATCACAGGTTCGAATCTTTCACTGTCTAGTGTTGGTCGAATTATGTTCACTTTAGCATTCAATTATGCTATTGTTTTGAGACTTTGTTGCTTTTTTACGAGTTACGTTTTTTATGTTTATTTTTTGTTAGTTCGTCTTGAGCGGGAGTTAAGTGTATAATACTATTGAGGTTTTAAGATGTTCGATGCGGGAAAAATTTAGTTTTAAATTTCTCTCCTTAACTTAAGTGAGATCATATACCTCGGTCGTTATATCTTGAAAGGCTTTAAAATCTATCAAAAACTATTTGGTGTGATGACAACCGCAATTGTTATTGAGTCTTATATTATGTATCATTATTACTCTATATTAATTAATATTGTAGCGTGTTCTTGAATGTTGCTACTCTTTATAGATTTGGTTTTTACCTTAGACCATCTTTGTTATAATTATAATTATTTGAGTTCACCTCAAAGCATTTTTGGAAGGCATCATTTCGACTTATGGAGTAAGTTCAAGTGCAAGTTTGAGAGTTTGCTTTTATTTTGAATAAGAGATATTGTATGGTTGTGTGTTAATTAAGTTTATTTTTTTAGTTTAATAATCATTTTGTAACATGTCAAAAACTATGAGATAACATTCTATTAACAACGGCTAAAAGATAAAAACTTGACAGGGTTAGTAATTTTAGTCTAACAATCGTGTCTCATAGTCTCATCGATCACAACCAAGTATTGTCACTTAAATCCTATAGAAACTTGTCAAAAGTTAACATCGTAACCAAGGTCTAAAATTAGAAGGTCACACTAATAATTCTTACATCCAAACTTAGGAAAAGGAATCATACAAGTTGCTTGAATAAAAAAACGTTTCTTACCGTATGTCAAAAAAAATTTGGAGGTGCAGGGAATCGAACCCCGTGCCTCTCGCATGCGAAGCGAGCGCTCTACCATATGAGCTACACCCCCTATTTGTTACTAATACACCTATATAATCTGGTTACTTGTAGAACTGGTAACAGGGTATGAATGTTTTTCAACAAAACTTAAAATAAAATAATGAAGGTGCAGGAGTCAAACATCGTCTCTTTCACATGCAAAGCGATAGCTCTACCATATAAGCTACATCCCTAAGTTAAAAGAATAATTACATTAATTTTATTTGTTTATAAGCTTAATTAAATAAAATTTGGCTTTTTTTTTTTTATACATGTGAGATATTAATTTTTTAAGTAAACTAAAAATTAAGTATGTTTTTTTGTCAAGTCACAAGATATCTAATAAAATTAGAACGATATAGAAATATTAACATTACTTGTGCACACAAATTGTTCGTTTACTTCGGTGATTAATACACACAAAACACGTATATGAGACTACAATTTAAATCAATTAAACTTAAGTACCTCATCAAACCAACAACATGGTCCAAGAGGCCTACTTTATTCGCATAAGAAGTCACATGTCGAGCTAATAGCTTTAGCTTTGCTAGCACCAAAATTCAACTGAACAAAACTGAGGCTGAGAACCTCACTTTTCTTCTTCTTTTGCTCGAGGGATTTTTTTTACTATGAAGCTCTGATAATTTGCCAATGCCTCACTCAACTCTTCTTCCATCTCATTCTTGTAGAGACCAATTCTTGCATCGAATCATTTGAGCAAGATGATAAAAATCCTGCAATCGGGGTTACCAAAACATGCGTACCTAAGGATACTCACTCAATTATATGTTACAACACATCTTTTTACTATTTGAAGAACTATCTCTCGTTCATAGTTGTACTAATCATGCTAGGACATCTCATAGCTATTCAATAACCAACTTCAACCTTGTAAACTGAGCTCGAATCTCCATTCTTCCAACTAACGTAACATAGAGAAATACCAGGCTCACATACGATATAATCGCTCTATTTGAAACAGATTCATAAACTATACCTTCAATAAATAGACCATCAATCTTCCATCAACTCACCCTAACACATTATGCTCAGGCTAGGGTAAAACTTATAATCTTTAAATTGTTCTACAATATATTCATGCAAATCCAAACCATAACATATGCTATCTCACACAAAATAATATTAGAATATTAACTCTTTCTACTCCCACTACTCTCACGTTTAAACTAATTATTGTACATAATGTCCTTATAACACCAAAGAGTAATTATTTTCACACTAATCTCACACTTAAACCTTTTCCCTTCCAACCAACTTACATGAGTACAACTTATTGAAATATCAATATAAACTCAAACAAATTACCTTTCAAGGTCCTACACTAAAATGATAAGAGCTTAATAAGCTTCATTTCTATCCACTATATCTTTAAGCAAATGAATCACACTTCATCATTTCGTAGGACAAATCACATATTTGTATTCAACTACTATTTGAATCATAATACACCACAAAATCATGCACTAAATCATCCTATGAACAATTATGTATTGTTAGATGTACGCTATATTATCTTTAAACCACTAGTACGACTACACTCTTAAATGAGTGAAGCACAACTAAAATCTCACTCCACATTCTCAAAAGAGTGAGACACAACTAATAACTCACTCTAAACATTCAAAAGAGTGAAACTCAAATAGCAATTCAATATGCACTCTTAACAAAGTGAAACACGACTGACAACTTCTTATTCGCCCTCAAAGAAGTGAAATGCAATTAGCATCTCACATTGCATCTTCAAATGAGTAAGAGATAGCTTAATAACTTAAATTACATCCTAAAATGAGTAAAATACCGCAAGCAACTCACACTATACCTCTAAATAAGTGAAACATTGTTAGCATCTTACACAACACTCTTAAAGGAGTGAATCAAAGTGCACAACCTAATTAAAGAACGGCAACTACTTGTCACATACCTAACAACGTAAACAAAAAATGCACAGCTTACGTATGAGTCGGTGAGTACACGTCACATACCTAACAACGTCGTCTTATTTCGAGCCGAACGTTGTGGCTTAAATTTGGTCAATATCTGACTTCAATTTTTATTTTCTTCAACATTTTTACCTATTTAGTCAAAAGAAATTTAAATTTATAACTTATTAATCATCAAAAACACACTCATGTCATTGGTCCCGTTGACACCATGATCTAAAGCAGCGGCGTCGGCGGTAGCCCCACATCCGCCGGAGCTCCTATCTCTTCCCATCTTCACCGTACACGTGTCCCACATCCATCAACTGATTGACCAATCAAAATTCTCCCAACAGTGATGTATTTAAGAACAAGATTGGGTAACGTGGGAGTGTGGCGAGCAGAAGAACTTTATTTTGTTTTTTTTTTTTTTTTTAAAATAAAAATTGAATTTGTAACAAAAGTAGGAACTTTACGCAAACAATTTAAATTTATTGGGATGGAAATTTGTCGTATACACACCAGTAATAGCCATGGAAAATTGTGTACTGTTTATTATTTACTCAAGGAATTGCTTCCTCCTCAATTATGGGAATTTTATAAATAATAAAAAAGCTAAAAAAAAAAAAAAATTTACCAAGGATAAATTATAAATTTAATCTCGGAAGAAAGTTATAGATTAGTCTATATGATTTAAAAATCTAGACTTTAATCTCTATGATTTAGAGAAATATAAAATTTAATTTATATCGTTTGGAGAAATATAAAATTTAGTTTTTATGATTTAGAAAAATAATATTTAGTTGTATGGTTTGAAAGAACTTAAAAGAATAAATATTTTATTTTATTCGTAAATCGTATTGTAATTATATATGTAAATATAACTTTTGATTTGTGAATAATCCATTTTTTTTTCTCAATCAATTATTTATCTCACAATATCATCATTAAATACATAAATAACTAACATTACATATTTTATTCGCCAACAATTACAAAATCATAAACTATTTTTTAGCTTTTATCAAATTTTAGGAACTAAATTCTAAATTTTCAAATTATAGGGATTAAATTTTAGATTTATCCAAATCATATGACTAAATTCTAGATTATTAAATCATATGGACTAAACATTAACTTTCGTCAAATCATAGAGACCAAATTTATAGTTTTTCCTATAATTAAATTTATTCCAATTGGAGATACTCACCTGGTGGTATTTATCTCATATTGAAAATGTGAAGATTTTTCAATATATAAGATAAAGTGAACTACTCCTCACAGAGCTTATTAGTTTTGAGATGGATGCTACAGTTTCTCCTATGGTATCAAGGGTATATTCCAGGTCACAAAATTAGATATAGTACTAGATGACTTTTTGAAAAATGACGTTATGAGGCATGTTGGAAATACTCGCCATGATTTTGAGATGGATACCTACACTTTCTAATGACTGAAATCTACCGACTTAAACTTGGTAGGAAGAAAATAATTATATTATTAATATATCGATAGTGCTCAAATTACAACAATAAAGTGGTTAACTAGAGCAAATTCCTCCAAAACTATCATAAATTAGCAAATTATATTATAAATTAAATGAAACATATAAATTTTTTTTTTTAATGCAAGTACTTTGAACCATATAATAAATCCATTTATTAGAATAATTAAGGAAAAAGAGAACATGAAATTTGGGTCGGAGGAGAAAGCGACAAGCAGGGAAGGTGGGACTCTTCATTTTCGGAAAGGTTATTGAAATGCATGTGATGCGTTTAAGGTATTTTGTCTTTGTGTGTTTTAGTGTTATTATATTAATAATATTAATTATAATAGTAAATAAATTAACTCTAAGATTATTGCATTTTTCATTTTATAAATAAGTGGGACATATTGGGTTTCTGTCGTCACCTTCTTCTTCTTTTTTTTTTTTCTTTTTTTTTTTTTTAATAAATCAAATTTTAATTAAATAATTCCATATTGCCCAACAAACCCCCTTCAATTACCCACTGTTTATTTTAGCCTAGGTTTTATTTTTTTAATTTAAAAGAAAAAAAAACCCAAAAAGTATTAATTCTTCCATTATAAAGTAGTATATAAATCCCACTTAAATTCTATTATTTTTAGTGCTTATAATTTTTTCAGCTTTACTCTTAACTTTTTGATATTATCAATCATTTATTTTAAATTACAACTTCTTGTAATTTGCTATTTTAACTATTAGCTATTAGTTTCTTTTATTAAAATAATTAATGACATATCTAATCAGAACTAAGGCAGCAAAAATAGCTTGAAATTTTGTGAGAAAGGGTGCTTATAATTTTTAGGCCCCAATGGAGTTATCACCTAGAGGCGAGTCTTTGCAAAGTTGCGAGACAATGTATGTGGGCTAACGCCTGCCCCGTGTCAAACAGTCAAGGAAGTTGGTGGCCTGACCGAAAGTAAGGCGCGACGATCGAAAACTCAATAATGAACGGCATTCGTAAACTATAATGGTCACAAAGTAGTGAAGTGTCTTGTTGGATAAGTTTCGACATGCAAAAAAGGCGTAAAACTTTATAAATATATTTTATAATTTAATAACCACCAAATATCATATTCAAATTAATTTTCTTCTTCAAATCTTGTTTAATTAAAAATATATGTATGTGTGATATGTCTTAACGTTTTCATTTTTGTGTGTGTTAGTTTATACAATTAATTTTACTCTAATTTAACTTAAGCTTTGCGTAACGGGTCTTGAATTTAATTCCATGTCATGTCTTTTCTCTCCATTTAAAATTAATTAGTTGGAGTTGATTGGTGGTTTACGATATTTCAACCTTTTGTTTATGGCGTCTATAATAAAACTTAAATTGTTAAATTACATAAAATTTAAATTTACGTCTATTATAATCATTAACTTACAATTTTGTTTATATCCCAAGAACACAATATATACGACATAAAATTCAATAATTTATGTAACATAAAATTGAAAGTTCAACGAAAAAAAATCTTTTTAATTTCTAATAGTATATGAAATAAATTGATAAAAATATTGAAGAATTAGAGTTTGTGGATCAAATGCATACAAAATATTACGGATGGTGATTCAAAAAATAAAAATAAAAATATTATCCATTGC
Source organism: Cyclanthera cordifolia (assembly GCA_037832605.1). Lineage (NCBI taxonomy): Eukaryota > Viridiplantae > Streptophyta > Magnoliopsida > Cucurbitales > Cucurbitaceae > Cyclanthera > Cyclanthera cordifolia. The sequence goes on along the minus strand of JBBMEG010000022.1, from coordinate 1,746,472 downwards.
GAATTTATTTTGTGGTCAAAAGAATTATATGATATTTATACATGAATTCAATTCACGAAAATTACTTATTAAAAAAATAATTTTTTTGCTTAATTATTTTACATCCGAATGTTGGGTGTGAGACAAGACAAGTAAGATACGTTGGTTACCGTATAAAAATGATAGTTTTTTACATTATTTAAACATTTATAAAATATAATTAAAAAAATCAGCACAAATATATTTCGGTTAATATTTTAGAAATTCATTTTAATGAAAAAAATAGAAATAATATCATAACATAATTAATACGCTTTATGAAAAATTAAAATATAAAAATAGTATTGATATTTTGAATCAAACGAAGGTTTTTCATCTTCCTACAAAAAATCAGATCATCGTCATATTTACTTATAAGGTTAAAATAATTGCAATAATACCTTGAAATTAAAATATAAAAACATTAATTTTTATTGAGTTAAAACAAATATACATTTGTAGTGTATTAAACTATTAACTGTTGGCCCTAAGGAATGACGCAATTCATTGATTATTTGGATTGTGAAAAAATGTTGCCTTCAAGATCCCAGCAACTACATTGCCGAATGCAATACAATACTATCATCTGATCTATCTCAGTGCCACAACCTACGGAAGGATCAATGATGCCACAAGTATTTCATTAACCTGGTAGAAAATATGAGAAATTTCATAACAAAAAACACATACAACCAACAAGGGACAAAAAAAATAAAAAATAAATAAAATCAAGGAGCATAGAACATCTAGTAGATCCGGTCTTGATAGCTGTTTGTAGGTGATAAGCATCTTAATGTAACTACTTCCTCGATAGCGCATACTTCCCTCTTTCTGTTCTGGTAGTGGATTGCTTTAAGCATGTCCGTCCCCAGTCAATCCAAAAGGATAAATTGGGTAATGGCTCCCACTTTTCTCTCTCACTTCACACCTTGGAATACCCTGTAGGGAATTTTTCTCTACTTCCCTCAATCTTCACTTTATGCCACGCCGCCCATTCCCATTTTGGGCGGAACAGATCGACTAATTCTTTGATTCCAGTTAGTAAGAGGGATCGGAGAACTAAGAAATAGATTGACGAAGCTAAACTATCAATGAATTCCCGAGAAATTGAAATAATCTTCTTTTTGTTTGAAAGAGACTAACTTCATTAACCAATAACTCATTACAACTGTTGATGCCAAAAAAATGGTCAACTTGGATAAACGGTACAATTTGTTTACCAAGGACGAATTTGACTGCAAAACAACAAAATTTAGGCACACCGGTGTTATGTGAGCCACAAGGCCTCTGAGGCCTAAGTCAGTAATGTATTTTAGGAGAGTTTAGAGAGAGCTTGAGAGAGCTTAGGATTAGCTTATAATGATTTTGAGCCTATTTCAGCTTAACCCAGCTTGGATTCAAATAGAGGAAAACTTGTCGTTTTATAGCAATCGAACTCGTAACAGCTGCAGCTCACTTAATGGTGGCATAATGGTTAGCCGTTTGTAACGTCAGCCATTAAGTTGGAAATGAATACCGGCATAACCCCTAACCGTTACACTTAAGAGGTGTAACGGTCTTGTCTCGAGGGTTACTTGGACTAGGCCAACCTGTGCAGGTCCCCACCTCCACGGCAGAACATTTAAGGGTGTAGGCCTTCTCAGTGTAACTCAAGGACGTTACCTCTTAGAGGTGCAATGACCTAGGATGTTACTTGGACTCGGCCGGCTCTTAGAAGAGCTCTAACCTCCACGGCTTTCCCCCCTTTAGGGGAGTGTTCATTTTCGACCATCCCTTCAGGGATTGACTTTGGACTCGGTGAATCATGATGTTCATGCTTTGCCCCCCTTAGGGGAGTATTCACCTTCGGTGTAACTTTTAGCCGTTATCAGAGGATTTCAGTTCTCACTTGAACTCGGCCAGCTCCTAGGGGAGCCCTGACCTCCACGACTTTCTCCACTTAGGGAACGGTTTTGGACTCGATTACTAATGACCTCCACGACTTGCCCCCTTGAGAAGGGTGTTCACCTTCGACGTAACTCCTGATCCGTTATCAACGGATCTAGTCGACACTTGGACTCGGTCGACTCCCAGGAGAGTGATAACCTCCACGGCTCCCCCTAGGTGGTGTTCGCCTTCTTTGGCCGACCCCGAGACGCTGCAAGGGCCGACCCTCGGGGGGTCCTGGCCTATTTTGGTCGTCCCTCGTGGGTCAAGACCTTCCTAGGCCGACCCCCGTGAGGGGTCGGGGTAGTTTTGCCGACCTCGGGGGGCCGGGATGGACTTGGGTGACCCCTTGGTGGTTGTGGCCTCCCTTGACCGACAGCCTTTGGCCAACCCCTGAGAACTCCTGACATCCTTTGGCCGTCCACTAGGTCTTCAGCACCCTTTGGCTGACCCTCGGAACTCTCGGCATCCTTTGGCTCACCCTTGGGGAGCCCTGGCCTTACCGGAGTATTTCGAGATATTTTTGCCTATAACAACAACCTATTCTCTTTAACCACACACTAGTCCTTCTCCACTCATTGAAGTGTGACCACACAATTGAAAACAGAGCAAAACCTACGCCAAACATTAGCCCTTCGTGCCCCGATCTCCAAAAAGTTAGATTCATAAACTACCAAATTCATTATACCGGGAATTCTTTAATAAAATATGAGATATTCTCACGTCAAGCTCCATGACTAAAAAGCATTCGAAGATAGAAAAATACCCAAACCGAGTTTGTTCATCCTCACCACGAATCGACCACATCCCGATTCCATGTCCAACCCTTATAAATTAATTCACCCTTAGAGCATAATCTCTGATTAACACCAACCAGCGTCACAAACCAAAGCTAAAACCCGACAAAAATAGAAAACATAACAACTTAAGTATCTTAACAGCAAAAAAGGATTAAATGAATCTATTAGTATTACTCACAATGTAAAAGAGGGAGATTGAACACCAGTTCGTTCACAAAAATCTAAAATTTAAAATTCTAGTCTTTATAATTTAAATTTTAGATTTTTGCAAACCATAAATAACTAATTTCTACGTATTAAATTTTTGAAAAATTTCCAACTATTTGGATAAACAGCAGTGTACAATTTTTGAAAATGTTTTAAATTTTAGATTTGTCCAAATTATAGGGGTTAAAATCTAAAATTTTAAATTATATGAATTAAACTCTATTTTTTTTCTTAACGATAAAGACTACATTTATAATTTACTCAAATAAATTCTTTCGAAATTCATAATTTAGAAAATAACTAAAAAATGGTAGGAAATGAAAATGTAAATTAGTTAATTAAAAAAAAAAGGATTGCAATTATTTTGCCTAAATTTATACTTTATTGGTATTGTCATCCACTACGACTCTCTTAAAAATAGAGATGCAAACATGAAGGTACTGTACAAAATTGGGCACTAATATTTCGGCCCATCGTTTTTTTATTTGGGCTTTTATATTTCTGAATAGACGGGCCCAATCAAAAGTGAGGCCCAGTAGAATTCACAATTGTCACAAAACACATGGGCTCAGTTGAGATGAATGTTCGAGTCTCTGTCCAAGAACAAGATACAATCTCTGTGATCGTTTTTTCCAAAAAAAAGTTCTGAAATTGGGTTGCGCTGTTGGGATTACAATGACAGTTTTCTGCAATTTTCCGATCACCTTCCATTTGAAGTTGAGAAATGTAATACATTATAAAGTATTGATTTCACATTTGCACATTTGCACATTTGCCGCTGTGCGAATCAGGATCATCGACGATCACTGCGATGTACGATCGTCGGCGACACGATGTTGTTACTTGCTACTTCAAGAGCACGGTAATTTCTTCAGCTTCATAGTTATAGCAGTTTAGTTCTCTGGTTTCGTATTTTAGAGGATTTTAGTTCGTTTTGATCCACGATTTGATAAATTTACCCTAGCTTAGGTAACATAGAGGGAGTTTTATGGAAAAATGGAACAAGATTATACTTGAGCGATCTGCAGTCTTGGCATTATGTGATGTTGAAACTTTTGGAATTGGACTCTTGTAATTTGGACACAGGGATTCATTGTACATTGCTGTTTATCCAGATCGTTCGGAATTGGTTAAGTCTGAGGCTTCTGGTGGGCTGTGGCATTCTGTAGAATTCATTGTACGGTGGTCAGTGGAACGGAACTGGAAATGACATTCAGAAATGTTCACTTTGTAATGGCTGAATATATTGTTGGTTTATTTTTTCTTCATTATTCTAAAATCTTTGATGCATTTAATTGTAATTCTAAATTCTGATTAGGTTTTTTTTTTTTTTTGGTGCGGTTATCTTCTTGCAGGATTGAAGACTGTTGAAATCAGAAAGGCAGGAGCTTACCAAGTTAGTTTACTTTACACTGATGGTTCTCCACCGCTTTTACTCTTTATGCTTTAGATATATGCGTGCACAGTTTAATAGATGAAACACATTTTAAACGAAATCACTGGCAAGTAAGATGGAAAAGTGAAACTGCTTTTAAATGGGTTTTGAATCACTGAGAGTACTTTTTGATAGATTGCTAAACGTAATGAATTTTTTGAGAAAAAGAAAATTTTAAATGGGAAAGTAAAACAGCTAATAGCTATGAATGGGTATGATTTTGTGTTGTTTGAATTCGTTCCTAAAATTCTATAATATCTCTTTTGACATTTTCATTGTTCTTTTAATAATTTGATTGTTTGGCTTTGAAAATGTATAAGTTGGCAAAGAAATTTTTCTAGTTAAGAATCAAGATAAAGTTGACAAAATACGTATAGCTGTATAGACTAATGATTAAGATGCCATGTGTCTAGGATCCCTCTAACTCCAATTTTTTGAACAAAAAAACAAAAATTTCATATTCACAAAGAGACCATTCTTTTCTTGAGCTTTTATAAATTTTGAAAACGCATATATAGTGATCGCCTTTTTGAAAGGTGTCCAATTCCCAATTCAGTATGGCTGGTCCAGGGCCACTCTAGTTTTATCTGCATGACAAAGTGCGCATGCGGGTCATGACTGTGACAATCTAAAAGCTTTCTCATTCCATCTTTGAAACTCACAAATCCATCATTTTGATTCAATTACTCACTTATGCCCATATCCCTTTTTTCATGGCCATACCCTACCATTAAGTTTATCCGTTCACTTTCTCACATGTCCTATCCCCAACCACCTATGCATTTATTCATCTATCATACAAATATAATATAAATTAATAGACTGCCGAGGACTTGGAGGGCTATAAACCAAATACACGAGACTTGAGACAGTGACAGAGCCAGAACTTATAAAATTTAATGTTGTTGTTTAAGCAACTTGACACTACAAAACGAATTTGCTGAAAAATGTAACAGACACCTCTCTCTCCTACCATTTAAGACAAAACCGCCTTAAGAGAATCTTCATTTTCCATGATAGATCCAAGTTTATATGAAGATTCGCTATGTTTATGAAATTAACAATGTACGCAGGAATTTAATTCTCTGTCTTGAGAATTGGAATTTTGCGATACGAACTTGCTGTCTTTAATCAAGAATAAGCTGTCCCTTTCTCCATCATTGGCGTCCACGGTACAAGATTGATAACATAACACTGAAACGTGAACCCTAAGATCACCTCTGATAAAATAACTGCCACTAGATGAGACGGGATTGAGGCATTGGGTTTTACTTTTCGACTAGATGCTGAGTTTTTTAAATGTAATGTTGGGTTTAATTTTTGTGTTGAATATAATGGAAAAGGCGAACTAGACTGCAGAATATGATGAATTCTTCACCATCCAAACATTTCAACGATGCAGAATAACTAAGGAATAAAAGGACTTTGATGGTTGTTTCAGTATTTCCACTCATATAATCATTCGTGTACCGACAAAAGAACACCTTAGTGAAACTCCCACTCCCACTGCCACCACCACCTCGCTCTCTTTCCCCAATTGCTTATTTAAACACAAACGCAGCAACACAAGAAAACAAACTCAACAGTCAACGCTCTCTCCCTCTCCCTCTTCCCCTTTCCCTTTGTCATCACTCTTTCACCCTTATCCTCTGTTTTGGTGTCGAGAAAAATGGATGACTTTTTTCGATCAGTGGTGGCAAGTGTGCCGGTTGGATCGGGTGCAATATTGTTCACGACGCTGTGCGTCGTGGGAGGGGGTTTGGTTTATTTCTACGGACCGTACTGGGGAGTGAGAAGGGTGCCTGGTCCACCTGCAATTCCACTGGTCGGACACCTTCCCTTGCTGGCGAAGTACGGCCCAGACGTTTTCTCTGTTCTCGCCTCTCAATATGGTCCTATTTTCAGGTTAATTCCCTGTCTACTTCTAATGACTGTTCTATCTCTAATCTTCTTCCTTCTTACTTCTGAGATGATCTCTTAAACGACGTCACTTGCCTTAGCCCTTTCATCGATTGCAGTGTTAGGGGGTTAGTGTAGGAATCATCTGATTCTGTTCACATGCACGCTTGAAAAGGCTTATGTTTTCGTAAAATCATGAGTGTAATAGGCCAAGTAATTTTGTTTCAGCTCGATTGATTACTGTATGATAGATTAGGGGAATTTCATATCTATTGATGTGAAATGAAAAGGGAATAACGACGTGGCCATATTCCATGATTGTTGTATTCTCTGTTCTGCAAGTGGGCACAGATTTTGACTGTATTGCACTGTTATTATTCGTTTGCCGACATTAAATGTTTCTCGATCATACTGTGATGAGTAGAAGCTCTTTAAGCCACTGTCTAGGGGGAGATTTGTCACTTCTGTTTGTGTTAACGATATTCTTCCAATGATTTTAATCAATCAGGTTCCATATGGGTCGGCAGCCATTGATAATTATAGCAGACCCTGAGCTTTGTAAAGAAGTTGGTATCAAGAAGTTCAAGGACATCCCAAATAGAAGTGTCCCTTCTCCAATATCAGCTTCCCCGCTTCATCAGAAAGGTCTTTTCTTCACAAGGTACCTTTTTCTTATTGGGGGAATAATTGTATAAATGCTCCACGCCTTTATTTAATTTTGGTTCGATTATAAATTTAGTTCGAAAAAAGTTAGAAATTATTTGAAAACTAGAATTTAGTTGATTATCTTAAACCTACCCAATATCTCTTGTCGATTGTAATTCTTGGCAATCAAATATGTGAAAGTCTATTCATGAGTATAATAATGAGAGTTAAATTAAATACGTGAAAGTTACCTATAACTATGCACGTGTTTGACCATAAGAATTAAAAATGATTGATTGGACAAAATAATCGCACCATAGGAACTTAATTTATCAGTCATTACGAAAGACATGAAATATTTTATAGGTTTTATCTAAGAGTAGGGATTAAGTCTAATTTTTTAAATTGTAGGGACTAAATCCGAATTTTCTCCAAACCATCTAAATTCCCATACTTAAAATTAGTTGACTAAATTTTAACTTTCTTGCCATCACAGTAACCAAATTTATAATTTATCCTTTAATTTTACAGGGATGCAAGATGGTCGACTATGCGAAACACGATTTTATCAGTTTATCAACCTTCTCATCTAACGAGCTTAATACCTACTATGCAATCAATCATTGAAACTGCTACTCAAAATCTCCATTCCTCAGTTGAGAAAGACATACCTTTCTCCAATCTCTCCCTCAAGTTGACCACCGATGTGATTGGAACTGCAGCATTCGGTGTCAACTTTGGGCTCTCAAATCCACAAGCAACCAAAACTTGTGCTACCAATGGCCAAGACAACAAGAACGATGAAGTTTCGGACTTCATCAACCAACATATCTACTCCACAACGCAGCTGAAGATGGATTTATCAGGGTCCTTCTCAATCATATTGGGATTACTTGTTCCTATACTCCAAGAACCATTTAGACAAATTCTGAAGAGGATACCATTCACCATGGACTGGAAAGTTGACCGGACAAATCAGAAGTTGAGCGGTCGGCTTAATGAGATTGTTGACAAGAGAATGAAGCGTAACGATCGAGGTTCAAAAGACTTCTTATCACTTATTTTGAGAGCAAGAGAGTCGGAGACGGTAGCGAGGAATGTCTTCACTCCAGACTACATCAGTGCAGTCACGTACGAACACCTACTTGCTGGGTCAGCGACCACGGCGTTCACTTTGTCTTCTGTTGTGTATTTAGTTGCTGGACATCCAGAAGTCGAGAAGAAGTTGCTAGAAGAGATTGACAACTTTAGTCCATCAGATCAGATACCAACTGCTAGTGATCTTCAGCAGAAGTTTCCATATCTTGATCAGGTTAAGTAATTTATGGGATGTTCTCGTTTCTATGGTTTAAGAACTTTCTCACATGAAGGAGTTTGGTTGTTGTTATTAATAATGAGTGCAGGTAATTAAAGAGGCTATGAGGTTCTACACTGTTTCACCTCTAGTAGCTAGAGAGACATCTAAAGATGTGGAGATTGGTGGATATCTTCTTCCTAAGGTAATGAGATGAAGCAACTATTGATATCTTGATAATCATTTTGCCTTTTCAGTTTTTGAACTACCTCAACCTCTAATTTTTCTTTCTATGTTGTAACTTAAAAAAAAAAGTAGCCTCTTAAAACTTGTTGTAACTTTGGAATTTTACTAGGAATCAAATACTTTCATAAAAAAACATGAAATTTTTGTCGAGAATGAGTAAAATCACGCTTAATTTCAAAAACAATAACTGAAATGGTTATCAATGGGACTTTAGTTTCTGGTTTTTGCTTTCTAGTTTCAATTCATGTTTTAAATCCAAGCTATGTTATGAAAACTAAATAATAATAAATTTTACTACTTGTATAGTGTATGGAATTTGACTGAGAATTCCAACATTCCTTTAAGAAATGTGTAAACCATAGGCTATGAGGAAACGAACATGAATATTCAAACAGAAAATTAAAACTGAAATTGTTATCATACATAGCCTTATTTGATTGTTCTAACTAATTAGGAGGCATGCTTTGTGATTGAATTAGGGGACATGGGTTTGGTTAGCACTTGGAGTTCTTGCCAAGGATCCAAAGAACTTTCCAGAACCAGATAAGTTTAAACCAGAGAGGTTTGATCCAGATGAGGAAGAGGAGAAACAGAGGCATCCCTATGCTTTAATCCCATTCGGAATCGGTCCTCGAGCGTGCATTGGTCAGAAATTCGCCCTTCAGGAGTTGAAGCTCTCTCTGATTCATTTGTATAGGAAATTTGTATTTCGACATTCTCCTTCCATGGAACAACCTCTTGAACTTGAGTATGGTGTCATTCTCAACTTCAAGAATGGTGTCAAGCTCCGAGTTATTAACCGTAAGTAGGGGCATCACGTTGTCTAGATTGGACGAAATCTATGCCATGTCGTAATCTTTTGCTATCAGTTTGTACTTAACCATAGATTCCTAAAACTATATCAAAAGAAGTATATGTTTCTGATAATATTTAGTTTCATTTTAGGATACGATGTTCAATTTTTCTCTCTAAAAAACCTTTCTCCAATAAACACCAGGGCGATTCCAAACATTCACCAAGCACTAGAGTCCTACGATCCCTGACTCCTTTGGCTCGACAAAGATCTTTCTTCCTTTGAGCACCCCAGACCTCCAACAACATTTTCCTCGATGAAGCTCTTGATGCTAACCCACGATCCTTCTTCTGACGTCTTAAGCACGTTCTCTCTCGATTGACAATAAATGTTGTGTCTACCCTTTTCACCAACTATCGATCTTCCTCAAGTGCCAAGTAGCCTTTACCAAAATGTGTCTTCGTGCATTGCAAACGATAGCTAGTGACAAAAGATGGCCATCTTTCCCAAGATTCATGCAACGTTGTTTTGCCATCATTTATCGTTTGGATTAATCGTCTCTTTGCCCTTAACAACGTGTTCATTTTTGCTAATCTCAACCTAAACATATATCTACATACGAGTACCATTTTCTAGCTTGCAAGTAAAATAAATCTAACATTTCTTAGCTACATCAACATTAACCTACAGACCCAACTCCAAATGTTTTTTTGGTTTGTTTTGTTTTTTTTTTCACTACCAAGGATGTATTTACCGATTTATCTTGTTTAGATTGGCAGTTTTGTAACACAAACTTTATCATTGAAAATATTTGTTATTTCTCATAAACAAAATAGAGAAGAAAGAAGGAAAATCTTTCCTTTCATCAATCCATTGAAATTTTGCACTCTTTTCATCAAACAAAATGAGGCAAAGATAGATCGTTTTTGATATTATTGCAATTACACGTCTAATCCATCGCCAAAACCAAATCCAAATAAGCACAATGATAAGAGTTCTAAACAAAATTTGCAGAAGTGGAAAAAAAGACGAAGATGATAAGATATAATAAACTAAACACCAACCACGAACTATATAATACAAAGAACGAGCCATTCTTCATTGGACATTGCAAGTTGTTTTACTTCAACATGGCCTTCGAAACAATACAAACTTCTCTAGACAGATACACAATTTCGACTGCTGGAATTCATGACCTTAGCTTTGTTCCAATCTTGTCGAATCGTGTCGGCGCCATCGATGGCTTAAACGGGTTGACCAATGAATCAGATCCAACACTGCTCTTGGAATCCCCATTTGAGAAAGCTGCCGACTTTTGAAGGAACTGATATTCATCCATGGACTGCCTTTGAACTCGTTGCGATAAGTGACTGTTCATTTTCTGCTTCGCCTTTGTCGACTCGGTAAGGCTCATGTAACTCGGCCTACTGTAACTGCTATTCTCTGTTCTTTCTATGGTTGAGAAAGCATTCCCCGAAATGGGAGTCGTCGACGTGCAGATTGATGATGTAGCAGAGCTCTCATCGTACCAAAAATCAGAACTTGGGCTAGAACATGAACGAGCTTGACTACTTGAGGGAGGTTTAGCTGAAATTCTGGTTGATACATTGTTCTTCCTAACTTTTACCAAACTTGGTTCAGAACCTTTGTTGGAATGTTTAGAAATAACAGAATCTGTACAGGTCTTTGAAGGTGGAGTGACTTCAAACGAATCGATTCGAGTTCGAGATTGTTCCATCAACCTCGTCTCCCATGGCTTCGCGGCCATCCATCTCTCCAACCAACTCCACCCCCAATTGCTCTTGTCGAACTCATAATTCTTGAGAGCGTAAATCGAAGCATTTGTCCGTAAAGTCGAGCTTGGTGTTGCCTTCAATTGCTGGAGAACAAAACATGACATGAAAACCAAACAGAAACATGCTTTCTCAAAAAATAAACAGAAATATATACCTTTTGAACAAGAGAGTATGCAATTGCTCTCTCCCTTTTAAAAGCTCCATCTTGCCTCATTTGTAACTTAGTTTTAATATCTGCCAATGTTCCTTTGCTATCACACCAACCTTCCTGCAAATTTACCAAATTGTTATTTTCAATTCTCAATACAAACCAAAACATCATCTTTTTGTATCATGATAACCTCAGCTTGCTTCAAGAGATCAGCCTTGCTGCGATGTTCATCGAGCAGTTGCTGCACTGCCTGCCCCTCGACCGACATCCTCACACGGCGAGCTCTGACTCGAGCTTGAACTCGAACTAGAGCCTGCATACACCTCAGTGTAACAGCTGCCTGCTTCCTCACCAAACGACCCCTTACCAAAGCTTGAAGCCTCACCACTCCCTTCAATGCCTTAAGAGCTCTCCTAGACTACAAAAAAATGTAACTACCAAATCAGTTAAGAACTTGACGTTGTGCCCTAAAGCAAAGTTAGAGACTCACAAGAGCAGCCATTTGAAGTGAAAGTGTAATTATCTAACCAAGAACCCTTGCTTCTTTTTTTCTTTTTTTTTTGAACAGGATAATTGAAGTTTCGCTCCACTATACCCGGAGCAATCACACCCGTCTCTAGGTCAGGTACTGAGACATCGAAAGATACATAGGAGGTGTGTACAAACTAGTGTCACAGGTGTGTCTCAAACTTGGAACTTCCAAGGGAGCACACTTTCAAAGCCCAAACATTTGACCACTGTGCCACCCCTTGAAGACTATCTAACCAAGAAGTAAGACTAATAGATAAATATAGGTATGAGAAAATTAACAACTGGAGCAACCAGGACTAACCAATTTTCTTGAACACAAACAAGCTTTCAGCCTATTAGAAGGGAGCATATACACCTCTCCTACTGCCCCCACATGATTTTCTTTAGATTTGAGTCTACTATCATACAACAACTTATGAGCTTGGAGTGAGTCTTAAAGAGTAAAAAAAAGATAAATACAACCCATAACCCAATTGAACTAAAAAATATATGAATTTAGTTTTCTGCTTTAATACAAAGGGTTGAATACATTGGTGAATTGATTAACTCAAATAAGTCAGAGATGTACCAAGAAACCGCGAAATGCGGTTTGGATTCGAATTGCAGCCCATTCTTGACGGACAGCCCTGAAATCTTTCAGCGGAGCACGGAGGACGGTGGCGACAGCGGCAGTAAATGAATCGGCAGCTCGAGGAGAATCGGAGCCTTCAGAAGCAGCTCTATGTGCACCTTTATAACCCTTCCAAGCAGAGCTCAAATCCCCTGATGGGCTCCTCCATAGCCTCCATTTCTTAGGTTTACTCCCCAATTTCTCCTGCAAAAACAACACCAAACAACCCCATTTCATCATCAATAACCAAACAAACAAAAACCCAAACGGCTAAAAAAAAAAAAAAAACCAAATATTATCTCACATTGTCTTCCTTCTCAGACTTTTTGTGCCCTAAAAGGACCTTCATCCATTTCCCAGAACCCCCCATGAAATCAGAGACAAAAACAGAGCAATGAGTATCAAAATTGAAACAAAAAAAATTGACAGATGATTTCAATGATGAAAACTTCAAGATGAACTGGGTTTAAGAACTGGGGAACGATTTTTCCAGCCTTTTAAGGTAAAAATGTCACAATCTTACAACTGAAATCAAAAAAAAAAAAAAATCAAAAACTTTGTGGATCGTGTGAGAGAGAAAGAACAAAAAAAAAATGATCTGTTTTTTGTTGGTGGAGAAGTGGAGAACCAAGGAGAGTTAAGTATTTGAATTTCAAGTCCCGCTCGATTTCAAAAAGATTTTCTTTTTTGCCCTTGAGGTTTTATAATATTATGAAATTTGCCCCCTCGATTTCTTAAAATTTGCATGAAAAGGCACGCTAGCAGGCACGGCTAGGATATTATCAAAAGGCAATCCGACAAATCTTACTCTAAATTTGGATGTTTTAATGCTCTCTTCTTCTTCTTCTCTTTATTTCATCAGTTTTATTTTTTTGGGAAAATCTCCACCGTCCGATCTCATGTTCCTTAGGAATCCAATGCTTTTCTTTTTTTTTTCAAACGAATTTTGAGGTTTGGACTTTCATTTTTTTTTTTCTTTTCTTTTTCTGAAAGCAATATTACTTTTGAATTTAGTCTTTTAAATTATTGAAAAAAGTTACTTTTGTCTTCGAGTATGAGGGTAAGTTTTTATTTGATATTTATGTTTTAAAAATAATTAATATTTTTCAATAATGTTTAATATTGGTCTTTGTTAAATTAAAAACATTATTTTGAATGGCATAATGTTGACTAAGAGGATGATTAAACTAATTCTAAAATTCAAATATTAATGAAGTTATTATTTATGATTAGTTTTTTTTTTTTTTTTTTTTTTAAAGAATACAAGTATGAAGGTAAATTCATGAGACATAGAAGAATTAAAAATGAATACTATTGATGCCGAAAAATGGTCAACGTCTATCCACAGCACAATTTATTTGATAGAGGACGAAAGGCCTGCAAAACATAAAGGGCACACCGGTGTGGTGTGAGGCACATGGCCTCCGATGCCTAAGTCAGAAAACCGGTAATAAGAGAATAATAAGAATACTAAGAATGGCTAAAGGTACTTAGCTTAGGAATCGCCCCTTGAAAGGGTGGAATGAACTGACTCTTATAGCAGTCGGCCTTGTAACCGTTGCGGCTCACTTATGGCGATGTAACGGTCGGCCGTTTAG
>JBBMEG010000022.1:1702997-1732423 GCA_037832605.1 Cyclanthera cordifolia | reverse complement strand
TATTTAAAAATACTGATTATGGTCAAAAAATTGTTTGGATATAAATTTTGTTAAGAGTATTTAATAAATACTAATTTCTAAATCTCTTTGTAATACTCCTTCTAAACATCTCATAATAATTTTTATACTGCTATATATACACACATATATACACATATATATACACATTATACATATAGTTACCATGTTTTCAAATAAATGTTCGAATCTAATTTCCATATACGTGATTTTCTAAAATTTAGCTTAAAATTACTGAAATCATACATGTAAAAATATCATCTTGACTTTTATATTTATTATATTTTAGTTCATAAACTTTCAAATGTTTAATTTTGGTCTTTAAAATTTCATGTTTGTACAATTTTGGTCCTTAAAATTTCATGTTTGTTCAATTTTGGTCCTCAAATTTAAAATGCCTAACATTGATCCTTCGAGTTTTGATAAAGTTAAAAAAAGTCCATAAGGTTAAATAAAAACGACAAACGTTAGATTGTTGCAAAAGAAAAAAACTCCTATCTTCTTATCTTTAAAGTTTTGTGCTCTATTTTTTCCCTTTTGGTACCTAACTCTCGTTATAATTTTATTTAACGTTAGGAACTATTTTTAAACGTTATGAAAACTTAAAAGGAAAAAGTTGGACATTCTAAATTTTAAGGACTATAATGAGACAAACATGAAAGTCTACGCAAGGTGTTCTTTTTAAGGTTCTTAGAAGAGCGTTTGCTAAACCCTACATATACCTCGGTTTCTGGGTTTTTTTTTTTTTTGTAAACTTGATTTTGCTTTTTGAAAATATTTTGAAAGGTTCAATATTTTTGTAAATTTGATTTCTTAACTTTCTTTTTATCATTATATATATATATATATATTTATATTTATGTACAGGTAATCTTTTTGATTAACTCGTTTATCTCATATCATATTTTAGAGGTAGATTTTTTAATGTTAAATTACTTTTTGTAATTTAAAATTAATTGTAAATTTATAATTAATTTCGTATTTTAAAAATAGTAAAACATTGAAAAAAAAAGCTCGTGTATATATATATATTTTAAGTTAAAATATGGCCTATTCAACTTGTTGGGTTGTTTTTTTAATTATGAAATAAGCCCGACCCAACCAAACTGAGGCCCAACTTCATTAGGACTGAGATTCGGATGAGTATCTCCAAGAACAGAGCATCATCGTCGACAACAATCTGCGATGGATATCAAAATGAGTCACCATCTTCAAGTTAGTTTCCTGTATTCTTCTTCTTCTTACATCTGAAATAATCACCCGACGTTGTTACTTTCCTTAACTCGGCTGTATAATTAGGGTTTAGTGTAGCCAGCGTCTGATTCTGTGAATTTCAATCTCGATTGATGATGCCTGTATGATAGACAAAAGGAATTTGATATATGTTGATGCGTAATGAATAGGAATTAACGATGTGACCATATTTATGATTGTAGTAATGTGAAAAGTGGATATGGATTTTGATGGTATTGCACTATAATTCGTTTTGCATTTTTCTGGTTGGGCAAAATCTAGGCCATTTTATAATCTTTTGCTATATTAGTTTAAACACAAGCAAGATTGGTATCAATCACTCTAAACTGTCAAAAGTGGTTTATCTATGTATCTATAATACGTATCATTTTAGGATTCCTATATAATAATCATATAAACCAAGTTTGATGTTAGTGTTACTATTGAACTATTAACGCATTCTGTCTAGTCACAAGGTTAAGCCGAAATGGATATAACTAAAATCCACCAAAAGCTATAATACAAAGAACGAGCCATTCTTCTCCATTGATCATTGCAAGTAGTTTTAGTTCAATGTGACCTTAAAACAATACAAACTCTCTCGAGTGATGGCAGGAATTAAGAAATAAGGCAGCGCAAGAATGACCAGAAACAGATTCCATCTTATTGCTCATTACCTTAGGTTTGTTCCGTTCATATTTGTTTGTGTTGGCATTTTCAATGGCTTAAAAGAGTTGATTGATGAACCAGAGCCAACGCTGCTCTTAGAATTCCCATTTGAGAAAGCTGCTGACTTATGAAGGAATTGATACTCATCCATGGATTGCCTTTGAACTCGGTGCGATAAGTGACTACTTGTTTTTTGCTTCGCCTTTGTCGACTCGGTGAGATTCATGTAACTCGGCCTACTGTAACTGCTATTCTCTGTCCCTTCTATGGTTGAGGAAGCATGCCCTGAAACCGGAGTTGTCGATGTGCAGATTGAAGATGAAGGTGAGCTCTCATCATACCAGAAATCCGAACTCGGGCTAGAACAAGAACGAGCCTGCACACTCGAGGGAGGTTTAGCAGATATCCTTGTTGATACATTGTTCTTCCGGATTTTCACCAAACTTGGTTGAGAAACTTTGGAATGTTTAGACATAACAGAATCTGTACAGGTCTTTGAAGGTGGAGTGACTTCAATGGAATCGGTCCGAGATTGTTTCATCAACCTCGTCTCCCATGGCTTTGCTGCCATCCATCTCTCCAACCAACTCCATCCCCAGTTGTTCTTTTCAAACTCGTTATTATTAAGAGCGTAAAATGATACATTTGTACGCGAAGTTATGCTTGATGTTGCCTTCAATTGCTGGAAAGCAAAAGATAAACCAGAAAAAAAAACCATACTGAAACATACTTTCTCGAAGGAAAACCCGGAAAATCGATGTCAGATTAGAAGTGTCTAGTCTATACCTTTTGAACAAGGGAGTATGCAATTGCTCTCTCCCTCTTAAATGCTCCATCTTGCCTCATTTTTAACTTAGTTTTGATGTCTTCCAATGTCCCTTTGCTATCACACCAACCTTCCTGCAAACGAACCAAATTGTAACTTCAGTTCTCAATTCAATATCTTTTTATATACAAATCATAACATCATTTTCTCCTCGAATTATGATAACCTCAGCTTGCTTCAAGAGATCAGCCTTGCTGCGATGTAAATCAAGCAATTGCTGCACTGCCTGCCCCTCGATCGACATCCTCACACGACGGGCCCTGACTCGAGCCTGCACTCGAACTAGAGCTTGCATGCACCTCAGTGTAACAGCTGCCTACTTCCTCACCAAACAACCCCTTACCAAAGCTTGAAGCCTCACCACTCCCTTCAAAGCCCTAAGAGCCCTCCTAGACTACAAAAAGTGCCAGTACCAAACCAGTTAAGAACTAGGCATGGTGTCATAAAGCTAAGTTAGAGACACCAATAACCCTTCCTAAGACTTACAAGGTTGAGGAGTGAAATTGATTGTAGTAAAAACTTTCTTTTTTATTTATTATTATTAAATTTTTTTATATTCACGTATTGTCCGGGCTACTTTATACATATCTCAACTATTGTCATTCAGTCATGCTCGCTTGATCCTAAAATGTCGAGAAAACTCTAAGAAATTAATTTCTAGATAAGGATTGAACTAATCACCTTTTAATTATATTACTAGGTCGTGATGGAATTGGTGGAGATTATAATGGCTTTAAGTAGCTGAGCTCTGATGCAATTTATTTGCAGAAAGAAGAAGAGTCATACCAAGAAACCACGGAAAGCCGTTTGGATTCGAATAGCAGCCCATTCTTGGCGGACAACCCTGAAATTTTTCGGCGGAGCACGGAGGACAGTGGCGACAGCGGCAGTAAAAGAATCAGCGGCTCGAGGAGAGTCAGAGCCTTGAGAAGCTGCACTATGTGCCCCTTTATAACCCTTCCAAGAAGAGCTCAAATCCCCTGATTGACTCTTCCATAGCCTCCATTTCTTAACTTTACTCCCTAACTTCTCCTGTAACACAGAAGAAACAATCACCATTTCTAAGCTTTACAACCAAACAAAAACTACAACCCCAGATGGGAAAACATAAAAAAAGTTCAAACTTTAGCTCACATTGTCTTCCTGATGAGAGTTCTTTATGTCCCATAAGAACCTTCATCCATTTCCCAGAACCCCTCATTGAAACCAGAGACAGAAACAAAGCAATGAGTATTAGATGATACAAAAATTGACTAGAGGTAGGATATCAATAGTGAAAACTTTATAGGAACATGAAACAAAAAAATTCCAGTCTTTTAGGGTAGCAGTCTTAAAACTGAAACCAAAAATTCAAAAAACTTTGTGGGAGAGAAAAACTGGGATCTGTTTTTGTTGGGGGGAAATTGGAGAACCAACGAGAGTTTAGCATTTGAATTTCGAAAAGCCCAAAAATGTTGGCTCAATATAACCAAATCAGCCCCCTGTATTTCATGTAAAGTCACGCTGGCTGGCACGGCTAGTTGTTTTAATATGTCGTCTTCTTCTGGTTCTCTTTTATTTCTTCTGTTATTTGTAGGGGAATCTCCACCGTTGGATCTCATTGACCCTTCATGCTTCTATTATTTCTAATGAATTTCTGACTTTTAAAAGTTTCATTATTGTCTTTTGTGTCTCTATTTTAAGGTGGGTGTGTGTTTTTTTTGGTAAGAAAGGGTGGAATAAAGATGAAGTGTATACACACTCTCTTAATTTTAGAGAGAGAAGAACTCTCTCAGAATTCCGAGAACTCTTTCGTGCTTTCGTTTGTGGGTATTTGGAGGCAGCATAGCATGCCCCATTAGGCTCCCACTGAATTTTCTCGGAATATCGGTGAGTGGGCATTTTTGGGCTATGACGAGACTTCGTGGAAGACTTTACTGCGAGCAGATCTCGACTCCATCAAACATTTATAGAACGTTCAGAGGAGGGTTATTTCGAGATTTTTTCAGCTGTGTTGGAAGAGTTTGGGGGGATTGGGAGGGGAGATTATTCGGTGAGGATTAGCGGAAGAGTGTCGAAAGATCCTCCGATTCAGCTAAGGTACTCCATGGGAGAAGCGATAATGTTGATTCAGAGCCGATATAGTTGAGGTTCAAGGGTTTAGGGATGTGAATAGCCTCATTCGATAGGAAAACAAAGTTCTTGTCCAAGAGAAGCCAAGATTGTGTCGGTGGGATTTCGTGCTGAAGTTGTTCACGAATGCAAAAAGTGGTGTTTAAGACAATAGGTTGCTGAATGAATGTTAAAGGCTCGTGGATAAGAGGAAGGTGAAGGTTGTGAGAGAAGCACGCGTGGGGTTGAATCGACGGAGGAAGAAGAAGAGGCGTGTGAGTTTTTGAATGTGTCATCATCTTTGAAAGACTCTTGGGTGTTGAGGATCTCAAATATCCCGAGAGTCCTCTAACCACATATAACACAAGTAAGCTACTGTTCTCCTGCCAATTTGTTTAATGATGGATGTCCAGTCAGTTGCTTTTAACGTGTTCCAAGAGATGGGAGACTGGAGGTGTTGATTTCCAGAAAGCTGGGTTTTGTCCAAGATCATCGACTTTTGGGGCAGATACTACTGTTGGGTGGTTCAGGTTATTGGGTTTTAAGGTCTGATGGGTCTTTGAGTTGTAAGGTTTGTTTGGTTAACTGGTGGACAAAGGAGATGCTAGTATGTGGGTAGGCTATTGGTTCCAGGGAAGCTTCCATTTTCTTTACAGGTATATCTTTGTTTATAAGGTTATTTTTTCCACCAGGTCTCATTCTTCGATGAGTAAAATGGTATTTGGATTATCTCCCAAAGAGTTGCTAAACTGATTATGGAATTTTGGTCATTAGATCATGTATTTGGATTACTTCCTTTGTAAGTAAAAGACATTCTTCTTTAGTGCCCTACTTACGTGTTGGTTATCCTTGCCTACTGATTGTCGGTGTTATGGTTGGGTCCTTATGTTGGGCTATAGTTTTATTGTCTTGTTCGAGAATAGTTTTATCTCCTGTGTGGTTTAATTAGATTTGGTTTGGTTTGTAAAAAAAAATAGTTGAGTTGAGAGGAATGAATGAGTTAATGATAATTGAAATAATTCGTTTGATAAGTGATGTTAATAGTGGTTGAAGACCTCGATATGTTTATTGACATTTTGAATACTTTTAGTATCTAGAATTGTATGTTTTTACCGGCCTTTACAAAAGGGAGATCATGAACAACAATTTTTTTTTTACATATATTAAAATTTGATAAAAAAAAAAGAAAAAGCATTCAATCAACTTTAGCTGCTAAATAACAAATTTCAAATTAATAGAAGCAGAAGTGATAATTAGAACTTCAATCAAGCTGAACCTGAAAATTTTTGTTAGGTACAAATTAATTTTTAAAAATTACGATAATTAAAATATAAAAGTCATAATTAATTATCTAAAATAAATATTTCTAAAAAATACAATTTTTTTTTTAAATTCAATAATGAAAATAAGTTGGTTAATTGGAACAATGATCTTATGGCCACGTGGAGTTGAGTTATTGGCTATAAAGAGTTTATTATTATTATTATTACTGAGAAGACGGACTTATTTATTTATTTATTATTATTACTTTAAGGCAACCACAAGTAAAGTATTTTGAGATGATTGACGTTTTTCTTTATTAAAAAAGTGAATGACGTCATTTTAGACAAAATGACCTCTTCTATAAATTATTGGCCATATGATACAAAAATGATGGGTCTTTGATAAAAAAGAAACATTTACAATTCCTTTTACGAAATCTATTTTAACCAAATAAAAAAGCCCAATAATTTGTTTATACATATACATACACACGTACGTACGTGTGTGTATATATATATATATTATTTTTTTAATAATCATGAATTATATGTTCAAATTTTATTTCGTGATCACGAAATTGATCCTCCTTTACATATTGAAACAAGACCATTTCAAAAAGAGTTAGGGAGAAGGCCACTTCTATCATGTAACTAATTCTCTCTCGACACCATTTTAATAAATAAGTGGAGCAATTAAACTTCAAAGAATAAAATCTAGGGTAGTTCATACAATCTTCGCAAAAGGCAATCTATCAATTTTTAAGTATATATATATATATCGATTGAAAAATTATATAACTAAAAGTTAGTCCATTAAGTTTGACCACTCGATCAGTTTTCAAAATAATAATTAAACCAACTTTTTATATAACATTAATTTTTGTTAACGATAAGTTATTGTAATTATACATTTATTTATAGGAGATTTTTCATGTATAACAAAAAAAAGATCATGTAAAATAAAATTCTAAAAATATTTTATATACATTACATTACAAAAATGAATCTTTTAGGTGTAACAAGACCAAAATGTCATTACCTCAATCAGTTCAATTTAATTGATAATCATTAATTAATGATTTAACTTACTTGCTAGTTGAATAATTCATGGCCTGTAATATTCTAATATATGATAGTTCAAATTCATACAATAGTGACCAAAGTCTTTATTTAGGCCTATATGTTGAATAATCCTTAATTCAATATAACTAATAATTTTTTACTAGTTTACTTTATATCCAAACGTTGTTGAATCGTCAACTAAGAATTGAAGATTATTAGAAACAGTGAAATTCTAATGGATGCTCTGTCAACTCAATCGTTTACAATCAGAACTTTACTTCTTAGAAGGAATTTGGAATGATTTGACTCTGGAAAATGGAGATTAATTTCCTTTTTTCTCTTTCAAATTTCAATTTATTGGGTTAATTCTGAGCGAAGTTGAATTATTTATGGTGGGGGTGGTATTGACGTTGATGTTGATGATCATGATTATATTAGAAAGAGAATTGAGGCATGTGGGCTGCTCGTGCTTTCATATATAAAGAACCCCCCATCTGTTCTTTCTCCACTTGTTCATGATCCTGAAATTCTGTTTTGTTTTGTTGCTCCTTTAATGGGTAGATTTTCAACTTTTGCCATTTAAAAGGATACAATCTGCGCAAATTACTGCTGCTGTTGCTGCTGCTGCTGCTGCTTTTCTTTTAATTCTCTGCCCTTTTTTCCTTTTCCCCAATGCTATATTAAGAACAATCTCGATTGTTAATGGAAGAGAGTAATTCTAAAAGCAAGTTCAAAAGGGTTTGCGTCTTTTGCGGCAGCAACTCCGGCAATCGCAAAGTCTTCAGTGATGCTGCTCTTGATTTGGGAAATCAACTGGTTTGTTTCTTTCTTTCTTCTGCGTTTTGCTTTCCTTACACTTGACTCACTGAAGTTCTTTCGATTTTGTTTCATCGTTATTGATTATTGATTGAGTTCTTGGGTTTCTCTTCAAAACTTATTTTGTTCTCGTTTCATCGTTCTAGTTTTAGTTAACTGTTGGGATTCTCACTTTTCCACACATTGTAAAGCTATCTAATATGTTATTCGAATTCATTGAATTCGCATGTTCACAAATTTGGATCTAATCCAAGATTAATTAACTCAAAGGGGGCACGACATATCTTTACTTTGTCCCGTATTGAAAAGGGTAAGGAGGTTTCACCATCTTTGTAAAATCATTGAGCTGTTCGTCCCCAAGACGGCCCTGTTGGTTGAGGCTTGGAGCTTCCAAGATGTACTTTCTTGCAGGTCTCACAAGAGCTTAAATGCAAAATCTCTTGTTGTCCCCGTGTCCGAGGCTTCAAACGGGCACTGTTGCCCTGAGTGTAAAAGTGTGAAGCTCGATTTCCGATCATCAAAATACACATCATCGAGTTACTTCTCTGTTTGCTAATTGGTTTTGAGACATAATCTCATGTTATCCAATACTAATGGTGTGAATTACAGGTGGAGAGGAGGATTGATTTGGTGTACGGTGGGGGAAGTGTTGGGTTGATGGGCTTGATATCCCAAACCGTATACGATGGAGGCTGTCATGTTCTCGGGTAGGTTAGAATCACAATTTGGGCAGCTTTCTATTCTGTGTTTTTCATTGATAATGCAAGAAATGAATGTATTTAAAGTGCTCATTTATGAGAATACTTGATTTCTCTTTACATGCAGGATCATTCCAAAAGCGCTGATGCCTCATGAGGTATATACATGTTTGTTTTTTCATCTAAGCGAAACTACTATTCCTTTTTAGTGTCTCATGCCTCTGTTACTAGTGTTGCACCTACTTTTATTAGTGTAAGATATGAAAAAAAAAATAATCACGGATTATGTTGGTAAGTTGTCTTGGTTGGTCTTGATAGATTTCTGGTGAAACTGTTGGCGAGGTAAGAACGGTTTCGGACATGCATGAGCGAAAAGCTGCAATGGCTCGAGAATCTGATGCTTTCATTGCTCTTCCTGGTAATTTTATGGAGAAATGATGCTAACAACATTCTACTCAGTTCCTACGTTATTGTACATAATTACTGCATTTTGTTCTGCATATTCATTAGCTTGGAGGATTAGATGTTTAGTTTGTTTAATGTATGGTTATTCTTTGCATTAGGAGGGTATGGGACAATGGAAGAACTGTTAGAAATGATAACCTGGGCGCAACTCGGTATCCACAAGAAACCGGTAAGTGTGACCGTGTGATATTTCTGTGGTTAAAGATCTAATGTAAGCCAACTTTCTGTTAAGCTTGTACTGTGGTCATTACTCTGCACAGATTGGCCTGCTTAATGTCGATGGTTACTACAACTCTTTGTTGGCACTATTTGATAATGGCGTTGTAGAAGGTTTCATTAAGCCTGTTGCTCGAGAAATTGTGATATCTGCTCCAACAGCTAAGGAACTCATGCAGAAAATGGAGGTATTTGACAGCCCCCCATCCCGGTTTTCACCGAAAGCAATGTCGAAGAACTCAAATCAAAATAAATGAAGCGAAAGGAAAGCTTAGATTCTAATTTAGATATTATTATTTTTTGTATAAAACTGGTTCCTACTAACAATGTCGATATGATTTGTTTATCTTAGATATTCCACAATGAGTAACCAGATTGGTCTAGTGGTCGAAAAGGGCCTTAGAATCGAAGAGGTGATGAGTTATTCACGTTAGCCATCTACCTAAGAAATAATTTCTTACGAGTTTCCTTTGCATCCAAATCTTGTAGAGTCAGGCTGTATGTCAAGTAAGAATAGTCGAGGTGTGTGTAAACAAGACTTGAACACTCACAGATCTTGTAGAGTCAGGTTGTATGTCAAGTAAGAATAGTCGAACTATGAGTAAACATACTTGGACACTCACAAATATAAAAAAAATCCATAATGGCTTAGATTACTTCTACAGGAGTATAATCGATGCTTTGTCTCTACTACTGACTTGGGAGTTCGGTTTCATATGAAATAGCGATTATTTCATCTTCTCTCTCACCACGATTTTTTCGCTTTACTAGTAAGAAATACATATAACTACGTTATAAAGTTGTTCTAATTCTCATTCAACAAATTATTTTCTCTTATCCAGGAACATATTCCTTTCTGTGAACATGTTGCTCCCCATGAAAGCTGGGAAATGGAGCACCTTGGTGATTATCCTAGCCAAGAAAATAAGCCATGAATAGATAACTGGTAATTAGACTTCCCTTGAGATTCATGATGTCATCCATTTATCATTTTTAATTGAATGAGAAACTGTTGTGATGGGGCCCATAACTGGTTCATCATTGTGTACCTGTGTGTTCTTTTTGATTGGAATTCTAATAATAAATACCTCTTTGTGTGTTTTACAAAGTGCTTGTTTTGTGGTCAATCAAACACCAATCATATCTAGTGGGCAGGTTACCACTTTAGGTAAAGCAGAAACAGTCTAGATAAACATTATTAATTCTGAACTTCCTTTGCACTTTGAAGCCCTAGTCCCCACAAACTTATTGTTATTAGTGGATTTGATTAGGAAAGTTAAAGGAAAGTCACATCTAATCAATTCAAAGTTGGTTTCATCATTAAATTTTGGAAGACCACACTTATTTTTAATTAAAGGACAACACCCACCTTGAAAAGACCCTTGTGTTAAATATATGATATCCTTACCTTTGGTATCTTGAGTAGATAGACAGTGTGATAGTTTATATATATTGTTTGAATTAAGTTAAACTATCAATCAACCCAAAAGCTTGAACTGATGAGTTGAGATAAATTTTTAATAATATTAACCAACATTCGGTCTCAATTTAAAAATTTGAGAAATGTTCTGCAAGTAAAATTCAATTTTAATTGCGGAGGAAATGGCTTGGTAGAAACTTGAATTATGGAACTTTTATTCTAAAGAATGTTAAATTAGGTTAAACTACCGATCAATACTAAAATTTAAGTTGATGGGCCGGGATAAATTTTAATTATATCAACCTATACTTCTTCAATTTGGCCCCAAAACCTCATGCCCTAGCTTTGGGGTGCCACTGCCACATCATGGAGGTCAGCCTTGCAGTGCATTATAATTCATCTATACCATTCTCAGCATTTTCTTCAGAAACAAGGATGAACAAATTTTGGAGTCTTCCTTAAGGCCCCATTTGATAACCTTTTTTTTCTCTTTGAAATTTAAGCCTACATTACTACTATTCAAACCTATATTTTTCATTACTTTGATATCTATATTTTACCAATATTTTTAAAAATCAAAGCAAAATTTGAAAAATAAAAAAAAGTATCTTACAAAAACTTGTTTTTGGTTTGGATTGAAGTACTTTCTTAAGGGAAGATCAATCCCTTACAGAGAACTTGGATCAAAACAAGCTTTAAATTTAAAAAACTACGAACAAAAAATCAAATGGTTAACAAAAGTAGTCAGAATGATTACAATTTGTGATAATTTTAGTAGATTTCTAAACTATATTGTTTGTAAGAAAGAGAAGCAATTCTTTTGGGGTATTTGACATATTTCTTGTTGAGTTCTATATTGATTATAATATTCTCTTGTTGTTCAACTTCTTCCTAGCTTCATAGTTATATTGAATTTTGACAAATTTGAACGGTTCAGATACTTCAGTTTGAAATGAATGGATATGATTTATTGTTCTCTTTTAGGACAAAAGAGAATATATCAATATCTTTTCCTAATTGTGATGTAGAACTCATGAGTTAATAGACACCAATGCAAAAGGCAGGCGGTCCCAAATTTACAGGAAACTCAATGCTCTGCCACCCCTGGAAATCCAGTTCATCATAAACTATCTTTATTTGACATGCTTGGCCTTAAGTCAGTCTGCCAAAGTGTCACATGCGTTTTTCAGGTTATCGTCCCGTTTCCGCTGCAGGTGTAGGGTTCTTATGTTGTGAGCATCTTTCGAGTAGTCCCACGACGAAGTTTTGCTATCAATCACGTGTCGGGTTGTGATTGGAAGAATCATAAACTAAGGAGTTTAAGAGAGCAAGGAGCTTGAAAAAGAAGGGTTCTTTGATTGAATGCTAGATTTGCTTGCATTCTACATTATTTTATTTTTATTTTTTTTCATTCAAGTGTTGTTGGCAAAACAAAGTAGTCAGCCGAGGATACGAAATCGAGGGGCCTGCGATTACGTGGTGGAAATGAAAAAAAAGTGAATGATTTTGGCTGTTCATTCCTCCTTTTCAGGGTACCCCACATTATAGAGAATTGCTTCCTGCTCTGCTAAACATGTTTGTTTGCAATAATGGAGATGATAGAAACCTGAGTTTATCAGAATATGGATCTATCTCCCTCACCCTCATGTTTGTTCTTTCATTTGCAACATACAGATATTTATGTCTTCTTTTAGCTGTGTTTTTATGAAATGCTGAATTTAGTACTTTTTGCGAGCGTTAGTTGATATGCATAAATTTACTCCAATCTACCGGTTTTAAGCTTTTAGGTTGATTGGTGATTTACATAATTCACCATGGTAACCGAGGATTAGTAGTTTAACATAATTCACCATGTTATCAGAGCAGGATGTTCCTAGTTCAAATTTCTGCCGTGTTGTTTACTTGTAAGGCATTTATCAAATTTCTAAGACCCACAAATGAGGAGGGTAAGCTTTTAAGTTAGTTGGTCATTTACATAATTCAACAAGTTTGAATTATGAGGGAAATCCAAGTAGATGAAATAATGATCCAGTCTAATAAAAATCAACATATAACTTAGATTAAGAAGTTGCAGGTTCGAACCTCAGTCTCTAAATATGGTTTTCGTGCTTAACAAGAAGTAGCGGAAATAATGGATGTGATTGTTAGTTAAAGAAAAAAAAAAGGGTGGTTAATTGGTTAGTTGGTGGTAGGTTCATCTTACTATAAACTTGAAGAAATGGCAAAAGCAGAGCAGAGATGCAGAAGTGATTTTTTATATAAAGATGTGGTTGGTTTTCAAATCATTAACCATTTTCAGGTGTGAAGGCAGGTGGAAATTTTCAAGAGCATTTGGAGTAACCCCAATTGTCTACATTCTCTTGGTTAAGATTTTTCATATGCTCTCTCTCTCTCTCTCTCTCTCAAGCTTTGAGTTTGAAAAGTAAATCTAGTTTGGCTAAATTGTATAATCTCAATTTTATCCTTCATTTTAAAAATACTTCCACTCTTTAGTATTGTTTTAAATTTTTCATAAATGTTTCATACTATCATTAAAATAGACATTTGTTGAAATATTGAACGAGTAGAATCTCGTTCGGACATGTTTGGCTACAGCGAAAAGGAAAAAGAAGAGAAGAAAATGGATTAAGAAATGAAAGTGGAAGTACATTAGTGATTTATGTGATGATAACTCGATGGGTCAAATGATAGAAAGAGATCTCTTTACTTTCATCTATTCTCACTACACGAAACCTATCTATTTCAAAATAGATTTAAGTCAAACATCATAGTCATTGTCATGTCATTTTAAGTCAAAATTATTATTAATTTTTGAAATAAAAGGAAGAATATATTGGCGGCTATTTCTTTTCTAGTTTTTTTTTTCTTCTAAGAAATTCAAAATATCCCTCATTACTTGGCTCTTCATTTAAAAATATTTCTATTAAAAAATTGTAGTTTTTTTTTTTTTTTTTTTTTTTGTTGAGATTACAACTGGGTACTCGAACTCTTACACTCGTTCGTAATTATAATATTATTCTTGACCTTCCATTAAAATTTCAAAAATAATGTTGTAATGCTCGAAAGAATGAAGCATTTCGAAAGAAAAAATTCTAGCAAATTCTTGCATCTCCAATTTAATTATAGCAAATTTGTAAAAATATTCCATACACAAAAAAAAAAAAAATTCAACTAAATTTTACTTTGAAGCCTAGCATTTTCACTTAATTGAAACCAATTGAAATTGATCCAACCAGATTTTAGCTATATTTGGTTTTTTTTTTTTTTTTTTTTTCTAAAATTTTGAGTAGAATTTTTGCTACTCATGAAAAATTCCCAATTTTTTAGAAATAAAATTTAGCCAAAATGAAAACTAAATAAATGTGCAATTTGAACAATGTTAAAGTAGGGAACAAAGCGATCTGCAGATGAGAATAAATGTGATATCTTCAAAAAAATCAGTAGAAGAAATTATATTAAACATTGAAACGACATCGTTTTAATTCCAGCCCAGATGAGAATATGATCATACCTGAGTGGATCTCCCACATTAGTAAAATGATAAATCTATACATGAACAATCTTCAAGCTCTTTCAAGAGTCAGCCTTAGTTTTTGATGATAACAAATTTTGCAATGTGGATGTGTTAATGATGGCAGCACTCGGGCTTGAATCTCGAACGCGGATGGACGATGTAGATCTGTGCCCAAAGTTTCTATCGGCACCACTTCGCTTAAAACGACGGTAAAGCCAAGTGAGACGCCGGATCAGTCGTGAGGAACTCACGAGCAGAATGACTCCTAAGATGATTAGCAGCCTGTATGGAGAAAAAGTCTTCTTCAAAATAAACCAAACTTCTAATTCCATTAGTATGTTCAACAGATATCCTTTATTTTAGAAAAAAAAAAAAGTATTCAATTATGAACCCTTCACTAGCTCAGTCTTTCTAACTGTTTAATGAACCCCAAGATATGGGTTGGATTACGTTTTTTTTTTTTTGGAACCGAGAAATCGAAGTTTCGCCCTACTATACTTTAGGTAACCACACCCATCCTTAAGTCAGGCACCAGAAGACATCGAAAGAATAGAGATACGGGAGGTGTTTACAAATTAATGTCACAGGTGAATTTCAAACCTGGGACCTTGAAGAGAGCAGATCTTCAAAATCTAAGCCTACCACTGTGCCACCCCTCGAAAACTAGGTTACCGCCAGTTAAGCAAAAAACTTAATATGATGGGTTAGGGATAGATACAACACTCCCCCTTGTAGAATTAAATTTGTAGGCTTATAAATTTGATAAATGCTTTGCCCGTAGAATTTAATTTAATTGAAGAAGCGATCAAACTTAGGACCTCTAGCTTTTAATAACATTTTTTTTCTTAATATTGCTTTCGTATCATATTCAACTATGTCAAACCATCAATCAACCCAAAAACTTAAACTGATGAATTGAGGTAAATATCAACAATATGTTCGGTAAGTTACCATAAACGTAAAAAAAGGAATTGTAAATATTAATAATATGTGTTAAGGTTATGTGATCCGTAAAACGGGTATGTTTTTCTAGTTTTACCATCCAAGAAGAAGGAAAAGGCGAGCAGTTGGCGACGATGGCAATTCTTCACCCAAAGCAAGCATACCAGCAACAACACCGGTAACAATAGACGCCACAGCAGCACATGTCGAAACCACAATGGCCCGCCCATGTTTTAGACCTCGAGTCTACTAAAGAAAAGACCGTGTTATTATTAATTTGAAGAACATGGAAGATTGTCAATAAAACAATTAACATAAGATGCAGACCAGTATCATATAGAAATCAAATCGCCAACCATTCAAGCTACCTGATAGTAAAATCCTGTTGCACTACAACAAATACTTATCAGGATGCATATAGGAACCAATATTTCATGGAAGCCCTGCTCCAAGAACAAAAATCCCATCTTTGATATTACAGATGCCATCCTGCAATTGTACATTTTAATAGTTATTCTGTTGCCAGGAATCTAGAAAGCTGATTGGATTCTCTCCCTTTGAACATTGTATTTCAATAGTAGTTCTTCGTATTTATGCCACATAAATGAGTATTGCCCACAATTTTATGGCAGCTTATGCCCCAGTTCTCAAACAACATGGACAATTGGACCATATGAAGACAACCATAACAATGATAGAACAGATTAAAATCCATTTTTCATCGTCTTGTTCATCCCGAACATCAAAATAAAGGTGAAACTGCCCGTCGCAACCAGATGATCCAAAATTTCTCACAGTCAAGCAAATTTCTGATTCATAATATTCATCCTCAACCTTAATAATTATAGGATATGTGATCCAATCAAGTAAAAAGGGTCTAAGCCATAGTAGTACCCGAACAAAATGCCAGATTCCAAGCCATATATTATTTCTTCAACAACTTCAAATTGCATCTGCAACACGATACACGAACATATATATGCATATAACCTTTTTTTTTTAAAGACAATAAAATCAGTGAAAGATCAACATGAAAGAAATGAACTTACCAACTCTTGCTCTCTCCGTTGACGTTTGCAGAAATGAAGCCATCCACTAAGAAGAACCTGTTAAAATATAGATGTATCCAATCATTTCTAAATGTCATCACTTCCATCTTTAACGGTTCAATTTACAAGTTACTAGCATGTTTTATACTAGTTGATATAATTAAATTTCCCTCAATCCATCAGCTTAAGCTTTTAGGTTGATTAGTAATTTAACATAATTCAACATGGTATCAGAGCAGGAGATTCTCAGTTCGAATTTCTGCCAAATCATTTCCTTCTCATTTAAAATTGAATTCCACTGGTAGCACATTTGGCAAATTTCTAAGCCAACAAATCAAGGGAGTGTTACTTGATATAATTAAATTTATACTAGGGTAATTTCAGTTTGATTTTTGTCAGAATTGTACCAAATCGATAACCAAACCAATATCCTCGATTTTTCAAAAATTAGGTCCGAACCGATGTCCAATAAAGGATAAAACCATTGGTTCGGTTTTTTATTGGTTCTTCCATCATAGACTGAAACCCAACCGATATATTTCGGTTTTCTAAAATATCAATCCAATTGATCTAATATTGTTATGAAAATCAGAACCAATCCATTGGATCAGTTTAGTTTGATCTGGTTCGATTTTGTTGGTTTTCTATTCTTTTCACCCCTAATTTACACTAACGCATCAGCCTTAAGCGAGGTTGATTGAATATTTGACCTAATTCAACATTATATTTGTTTATGCAAGCAAGATCATAAGCTTCTAACTCACAATACTTGTCTAGTTTTACATGGTTAGATATTTTTACAGAATATCAGGTGGTGATGATATAAGATACATACAAACAAGATGGTAATGATCAAAGCAAGCCATGGTAAATGGAAAATCGATATCACAGAGGCCTTTTGCTCTTCGCCTCCAGCACCGACCCCTAAAAATGAAAAAGAAAATCAATTAACTTATTTAAAAGAATACAAACGTCAGCAGGAAACTAGATAAAACACGAGCAAACCTACAATTCAAAGAATGAACATTTAAAGAAAATTAAGCGAAAAAAGATTTTCAAAAAATGATTAGACTAAAGACACAAAGATGAACTTACATTACCTATGGTGCCGATGCCAGCAAGCGTAATCCCCATCCAATCAACGACATTCATGATTTCCTTCAAATAAAAATGTGAAAATACAGAGAGGATGGCAAGTCCACATCCAGAAACTGGTTGAATTATAGATACCTGAAAGACAGCAAATTAGAAAGGACAAGATAAACATGTTAAGCAGAAGAAAATCAGCAGAAGATACATGTATAAATTTTCCTAAGTAAACTAGTTTTGCAACAATAAATTACATAAGAAAGATTTAAATTGCATTATTTCTTAAGCTAATTTTTAACCCTAGTGATCAAAGCGATTCTTGGAGATCGAAGAGGCTATGGTTGGTGGATTCGATCAACAATGTCCACCTATTTAAAAATTAATTTCCTACAAATTTCTTTGACAGCCAAACCAAACGTTGTAAATTCATGCGGTATGTCTCGTATATGCGTAAGCTGACCCGATAATCACTCACATAACCATCAAAACATCAATTGATATTTCCATTAAATGTATGGAGGTTATAGGGTTTAAAAATTAATCTAGATCTCAGAAAAACCAACATAAGCAATCCATAATTTCAAGATCCATTCGTCCAATGCCAACCAAACAACCAAAAAGGAAAAAAGAAAATGGTAAAGTAGCTGAATAAAGAACTTACAGGGGCGAGGGACAGCGCTCTCAGCATTAGAACAGCTCCAAATATATCCATCAGAAAACCTATGATCCAAGTTCTATTAAAAACGTAAGCCCTTATCACCTAAATAACAGAAACAACCAGATGGAATTCATCAAACTCCATTCAATAATACGATCCAAATCGAAAAATTAAAAGACGATTACAATCAATGAAACACAATAAAGAACAAAGGAATTGCATGAAATTGAATGACGAAGAAGAAAATATAAGAGAAACTCATATAAAGAAAAGGAGAAAGGTTACCTTGAGCTTGAAAGAGAGAGGCGGAAGGATGACGGTGCCCTTCTTCTGTAGTATTTTTCCGATGTTGTTGCCGGCGGCGGCGGCCAAAGTTAAGCAAATCGGTTCCCACATATCGTTGGTTGAAAGAACCGTAAATCGAAAAGGAAAGAAGAAAAGATTAAGAAAGAAATTGAAAGGGTACGGAAATTTATATCGGAAAATTTTGCGGCAACAACAGAAATTTTTGCCTTTTGCATTTCTAATTCGAACTAAAACCTATTTTTAACTTTTTCCACAAGTTTAAGTTAATGAAATTTTGAGTTGGTCCGAATACTCGTCTTGTGACATTCTCTCCCGTTATAAAGATGAAATTGTTCGATATAATTATAAAATAAAATGAACTACTTTTCATAATCAATTAGTTTTGATATGATGTGACGTTCTCATTCACATTTATCTATTATAATTTTATGTATGTAAATTTTTTTTTGCAAATTATGGTGGAATCCCTATGAGGAATGCTATCAGATCGTGTTCTAGCTGAAATTATTCATCACTTAATTTATTTTCTTATTATTTTTTTATCTCACAATTTTTATAAAATTCCTTAATATTAATTTTTAATTCACTAAATTTTAGATACTTTTTCACTAGTTAAAATAAATATTTACTAATTTTAATTAGATAATTAATCACGTTTCAAAAAGAATCAAATAATTAATTATGTAAAATAAAATTCTATTGAAATAAACATTTCTAAATTTTTTAGATAAACATGACATGAAGGAGAAATAGGACAATTTGCTAGGAAGTGAGAGCAAAATTCTCTCCCCGATGAAGTATTGATTTTGCTTAATTGAACTTTATCAATTCAAGTTATTAAATCCATGGAAAATTGGAAAAATTGGTCATTAAATATGTTGATGTTGAAAAATGGTCAACTGCGATCAACAATACAATTTGTTTACCGAGGACGAGAAGCCTGCAGAAAAGACAAAATTTAGGCACACCGGTGTGTCGTGTGAGTCACAATGCCTCCGATACCTAAGTCAGTAAATAGATTTTGGAGAGTGTTTAGAGAGAGCTTGAGAGCTTAGCAATGATTTACATAGCTTAGCAGCCTATTTTAGCCCTAACCTCCACGACTTTCCCCCCTCAGGGGGTCCCTCGATCGCTCTCTCAGGGATCGGATTTTGACATGGTCCAGTCCCGGGGGGCCTGGTTCCCACGGCCGATCCCCTGAGGGTCAAACTTTCCTTGGTCGCCAGTTCGGCCATGGGCCCGGTCTCAAGCTCGGCCGTGAGCTCGGCCTCAAGTTCGGCCTCGTATTCAGCCTTGAGCACAATCTTGATCTTGCTGCTCCTTAGGAAGAGGAAGGAGTTCTTCGATTGTCCTTCGAAGGGTCTATACCTTGTCCCGATATTATAGAAATAAATTCACCCACAACAATATAATATAATAGGTCAACCTTTTTAAGGGTTGACATGGATCTTTAAAATGAATGGGTCTTGCCTTCAAAATTTTCCTTTTTGGTTGTTTGGTGAAATCAATAGCTGTCATAGTCATGGATGATTACTTCTCTCTGTCTTTGATTCATTTAAAAAGTGTGAGAGAAAGATGAGAAAGTTTGAACAATTGTAATGGTGCTAAAATGTTAGCAAGAACTCAAAGGAGCGTATGTGTTTATAGATTTTCAAACAAGTATTTACTAAATATTCATAAAAAAAAGAAATTTAACAAATTTTTAATTGCAATCATAATTTTTAAATATTCAAAATAAATATTAATTCTAAATACTCTTAGAAACTACCCTCATTATTTCTAAATATTCAATACCTAATTATTGCAATTTATGGGCTGTTTTGAAATATATATTTGGTTTTAACTACTTGGTTAGTGAGAGTTTTATAGGTTGATGATTGATTTAGTAATTTGCATCTCAAATATATATATGATGCTTTAGTGTTAGAATGTGAAGATAAGGTTTTATTGGCAGTGGTTTAGGTGAATTGGGCCTGTTTGAGGGCCCATTTCAAAATGATTATTTATAATAAAGAATTAAAGCTTAGGATCTCTCTAGGACCCAAAATTACAAGTATGAATTAATTTATGCTAATTGAAATGACGCTTTGTTGTTCAGATTTTTAATAATAATAAAATCTATTTTGATATTTAAATTGTTAATAATTGACAATAATTAGATAAACTGAAATAAGTTGAGAGCTTACGTTAAATTACAAATTTAATTTTAGAGAAAATAATATTTTATTCAAATTTAATAAACCTTCCTATCAGCTCCATTCTATCGATATGATGTATTTCGGATGAAACTAAAAGTAAAGTCAAAAGCCAAAAGAACACTAACTCTATGGTATTAGTGAACACCGAATGATCATGAAGTCACAAGTTCGAATCTTCCATCCCTCAATTGTTTTTAATCAGAAAAAAAGGGCGTGGAGTCAAGATATAGGGTTGTCATCCTATCTTTGACTGCAACCTCCCTGCTATTAGTAAAACTTATTTGGATGTGTATTTTTGTAGAAGAACGACGATTAATAACTTGTTTGGATGTTTTTTTTTTACAAATAAGTAGCGAAAATCAGTTATTTAGAAATATGAAGTTATTTTAAATGATTAAAAATTAATAGTTATTGTGAGTGGTTGGAATAACTCGTTTGTATGTGATTTGTTGAGATATTGTTCAGTTGGTCAAGAGTTGCATGTTCCCTTTGAGGGCCCTACCCCGATTATGTCTATGTTTGCATTCCAAATGCAACTGAGTAGTAAATTTCATTTCACCTTATAATTTCTTTTTTATTTTTTATTTATAATCGTGACTGTTCGAGTTAATTTAGTGTTTTATAAATTAAATTCATCACCTTTTAACTACACAAGACTTCATCCTAACCACTATATATCATAACTCTTTTATTCTTGAATAAAACTTTTAAACTCAATCAAATGTGAATGCTTTTTAAATAGGGGTATTATAAAAAAAGCAACCCTATAGTTGAAGTTTGGACTAGATGGGATATAATGTTGGATCATTATTTAATTTTAGTATCTAAAAAAAAGAGAGAAGCTATCTCATATAATCTTGTAGAGAATGAAATTCCCATTGAAATTAATTAGGTTAGTGATGGATGAAAATGGGGGCATTGGAAGCACCCCAACCATAGAAAATTAATGGAAAGTTTTAGGACCACAAATAGAATGATTCTAAATAAAGATAGGGTAATCCCCAATTGCTCATATATATGCCCATATTCATTATTAATTATTCTAGTGCTTGGTGGGATAGAGAATGTACCTGCTATAAGTTAGGGTTAAATTATTGCTTTTTTTTTTTTTGTAATTAATTCAAAGGTTAGGGTTGTGTTCGATTCTCGAGTTATGATTAATCTCATTTTACTTCTAAAATTCAACTTTTACGTTAAGAAAAATGAATATAAAATATATGATATTATAGTTAAGCTTAAGAATATATCTTAGGAGTTAAAATACTACTTTGGTCTCTATTACGTTGGTTTCTGAATTTTTAAATATTCAATTTTAGACTTCTAACCTTTCAAAATAAATTAAATTTGATATTTATTGGGTTTATATATATATTTTTTTCTTTAATAATTACCATTTTTATTTGTAAATTTTAGAAATGTGTATTCATTTTTTAACCAATTTCAAACTTTAATTTTTTAGTTTATGGACTAAAATAGAACAAACTTGAAGGTTCAAGTTCAAGGATTAAAGTTGAACTTTTGAAAATTTAGTGACTATAATAGAACAAACTTAATTAAAAATCAAGAGATTTAAAATTAAACTTTTAAAAATTTAAAGACCAAAATGAAATAAAGTTCAACCTCTAAGTATCAAAATGCATTTTAACCTATATCTTATAAGTACATGTTGTTTACTTTTATTTTATAAAAAACATGTTCCATACTAAGATAAATCAAGAAAATAACATATTAATTAATTTTTTGCACACAAATATATATAATATTATTTTTAATTCGAGTTGAGTTGAATTTGATGATCCAAATTTCAGTTAACCAAGAATCGCTCCAACTCAACGAAAATCATAAAATCATAATACAACTCAATTTTACAGTTTGAGTTGAATAATTCTATTGTTCAAGTTGTCGAGTTATTTTATACCCTCTTAATATTAAGATGCCTTTTTGGGTTGTTCTCTAAAAATGCAATACATACATACATATGTGTGTATATATATGTGTACGTGTGTATATATATATACACACGCGCGCGCATATACACACACGTATTAGCTTTGGCTTTGGCTTTGGCTTTTGCCCCACGTTGAGGTCTGGAACTCGCATGGGCTGTGTAGCCGAAAGTGTAGTGTGCCCACATTTATATATATTATATTATATTAATGCCAACTCTGCCTCCAATTAGGGTTACCAAAATAAATAAGACAACCCCCACAAGATGATTTTCCTATTTGCTTTATATAATCTTTTCTACCTAGAAATCAATTTGAATGTTGCTTAATCGATTAAA
The DNA here is from genome assembly GCA_037832605.1 of Cyclanthera cordifolia. Lineage (NCBI taxonomy): Eukaryota > Viridiplantae > Streptophyta > Magnoliopsida > Cucurbitales > Cucurbitaceae > Cyclanthera > Cyclanthera cordifolia. The sequence goes on along the minus strand of JBBMEG010000022.1, from coordinate 1,709,607 downwards.
TCGATTAAATCTACTAAAAATATCGAACATAATTTAGATGAAACTTGGTTAAAATAAATCGAACATAACTCAATTGAGTAAGTTGTATCTCGACCTAAAAGAGAAAGAGGTTAGTGATTTGAATATTTCATAGACTCGAAAAATAAATATATAATTTTTTAACTATTAATTGAAGATGAGGAGACTAGAATCTATGACCTAAGTCGTTGGACTAACATTTGTACACTAATGTCGACGAATTATTGTTCACGTTAATAATTTAACTTAACTTTTTTTAAATTAAAGAGATTAATTAATTGATCGATACAACGAAGATATCCTTTCTTAATTAGTTTTTGCCACAATTATTACAAATCTCTCTCTTAAAGTTGGTAAAAAAAAAAGTTTTAATTATTTTATTTATTTAGTTTATTTGGTGGTTGGCTGTTGGGGGAAGAATCATGATGTGTGTCAATAAGCAAGGCATTCTTTCATTTCCCACTATCCCAAAAGGGAAACCCTACCATTACAAGTTTGCATACACCTTCCTTTTTGGGAAAGCCTCTCCTTTAATTTTTATCTCCTCTCAAAATAAGAAAAAAAAAAAAAAAACTCCATTTAGGTCATACATACCCTAAAGAAAAATCTCATTTCTTGTTCTTCCAATTTGATTTCTTATATTTTATTATCTCTTATTAGATATTATCCGTCTCAAAATTAATCGATAATAAAAATCTCATCTATCTTATAAATGTTAGTATGTTTTTTTTACTTTTTACAATAGTGAGATCCTCAACAGGCCTCCGCAAGATGTTATTACTTTTGGGTTCATCAATATTGAATTAAATTTCAAATTTCATTTTTATTGAACCCAATACTTTTTAGTGTTTAATAGGCTCTTATATCATATTAAATAGCACTTATAATCAATTAATAACGAGAGTACATACTATCTCACCAATTAATCTCACTTTTACAACGTGAGACAATAGTAAAATTCTAATCGTCTTCCAAAAATGTAAAAGTCAAACAATTTTAAAAGTTGCATTTTTTTTTTGATGAGGTAATTAAAATAGATTTTAATATAATTTTTTTTAAATATAATTTAAATTTTAATGGGGTTTCCTTAAAAATTGACAACTCAATTTTTATGTAATCAAATATTTAACTCACATCATCAACAGATATTACATTTTCCGTACTTAACTTTTAAAATCATAAAATTAATCTTTAATTTTTTTTTTCCAAACATAGATTATTTTTTGATCTCTAAGTTTATTATTATTATTATTATTTTTTGTGGTCTTCTTTTCTGACCTTAAAATAGGTACGAATAGAGTAACTCCCATTTTTCGATCATGTAAAAAAGAAAAGAAAATTTATAATTAAAAAAAAAAAAGAAAAAAAAAAAGTAATTGGTGTGGTAATTTTGATGATGAAGTTGAAAAGAAAAGAGATAATAAAAGAATAAGAATAATTAAAAAAAAAAAGGCGTATATATATATATATATTATATGAAATAATGGCAATAATAATTTAGTGGAAAAGAAAATGAATTAATTAGTCAACGATTCTTTGCTTTATCAGATGATTAGATTAATTAATTATAAAGCATATATACTTTAAGCTGCTTCAGCGCCGTTGCGTGCCCATCTCCCTTCTGTTCAAATCTTATTGGCTAATTCATTGCATCTTCTTCCAACTTTTTCTTATTTTAATTAATCCACTTTTTAATTAATTAATCCTAATTAAATTAATTAAAGCCTTCACTGGTTTTCTCCCCCTTTTAATCTCAATTATCTCATGTAATGGGCATCAAATGAGTTATCTTCTTTACTTTACCAATTTCATTTATTTAATTTCTTCTAATTAAATTATTATTAATTGTACCTATATATATATATATATTATAGTTTTGTATACATTTAAAAAAAGAAAAACTTAGATCACATGATATCATCGGTGTGTCACAGCTTTAATTAATGAAAGAATATTTTAAATTTCAAATTTGTGATGAAACATTATATTTTAATTAGATAAAAGTACTGTGTTTTTAGAATTTCGAAAATATACCCACATTCATATTATAATAATGCTGTGTTATATAATGAGATTTGAAAATTAATAATAATAATAATAATAATAATGTTGTGTTATTGGGATACCCAATATTTTTTTTTTTTTTTTTTTTTTTTTTTTAAGGTTATTGGGATACTCAATTTCTTGATAGTGTTTTATCAAATGTTTGAATATGTGACGTACGCCTGGATCAAGAATATTTTCTAATTTCATATAGTAAAATTACTCTGTATACTGAATTTTAATATAATTTATAGGTTAAAATATCATTTTGGTTCCTAAATTTTGAGATTTGTTTTATTTTGGTTCTTATACTTTTAAGAGTTTAATTTTAGTTTTTGGCTTTTACATTTGTTTCGTTTTGATTCATAGACTTTCAAGTTTGTTTTATTTTGGTCACTGAATTATTAAATGTTTAATTTTAGTCCATAGACTTTCAAAATAAAGTAAATTTGGTCATTGATTGAAATTTTTTGTTAAGTTTTATTTAAAAATTAACCATATTTCTTTATAAATTTATTAAATATGTTGACATATTTTCTTTATTTATGTTAAAACTAATAACATTGTTGAACCAATTTTTAAAAATATCAACTTCAAGTTTATTAGAGGGACTGATTTTAAATTTGTAGGGACTAAAATGATTTTTTTTTTTTTTTTTTTTTTTGAAAGTCGAATGACTAAAACTGGACATTTGAAAGTTTAAGGATCAAAATGAAACAAACTTGAAAGTTTAGAGACTAAAATTGAAATTTTGAAAGTCTATGGAACAAAATGGAACAAACCTTAAAGTGTAGAGACCAAAATGGTATTTTAACCTAATTTATTTTTAGCAGATTTTAGTTTGTTTTTCAAAAATTTATATTTTACTCTTTTTGATCTTCAACAAATTACTGATTGAATCTATTAATTAGCAAATTGATTGATTGAGTAACTACAGATTGAAAGTTATCGAGTGAAGCTAAATTATTGATTGAAGGCTATCAGCTGAAGTGATAGAAACAAAAACATTTGAGTCATTTTACAAAGAACAATTCATTTTTTTACTAGGTAGGAAATATTTTTAAAATTTTATTATAAATGAATTTTTTTTTTGCTCATTATACACACACACCCATATATATATATATGATGAGCTTTTTAAAATTCAATTTTAGTGCTTATAGTTTAAAAATGAATCAAAATTGGTTTTCATAATAATTTTAAGTTGATAATAAACGAAATTGGTTCAATAATATTAAAATGCGGAGATATTTAAAAAATCTCTAGAAGATAATAATTTTTTTAAAAGAAAAATAAAAAAAATATTTTTCTACTAAAAACTATGTTTAAAGTTTTTTTTTTTTATAAAAAGAAATTCACGTATCAAAAGGAAACCTCAAAAATCAGATACAAAAATTAGATTTTAAAAAATTCAAAATAATATGAAACAAATTTCAAAATTTAAGAATTAAACTATCTCGTTCATGTTCCTAAGGTTTGTTATTTTAATTAAGAACATGCTCACCTCACGTTGAATCAAAGCATATACTTGAAATAGGACATGTTGGAAGGACTTTTTCGGAGTACAGCTCTTAATGGAATGTAATATATATTGTGTGTATATATATATGTGTGTATATATATATATGTGTGTATATAAAATTGAAGACAAAATAAACATACTTTCAATCACAAAAAATCAACGATTTAAATTGAGTTTAATTAAAAAAAAAACATATTATTATCTCTCCCAATGATAAAAAAAACATAAGAAAATTATATTTGTTGTTGTTTATGACAGAGTAATTATAAATGTAATCAAGTTCTAACCTATTTGCATCCATAGTCATTAATATGTTTTGATTTTATATTAGAAATATTCATTTGCACACTACCGTAAGAAATTAAAATATGTGACAAATTTTATTAATATCAATGACGTTAATTTTTGTAAAAGTGATGGTAATTGCTATTGTTTTCTAGATTTTGACTAATCTAATAAATTTTTGAAAAATATAAACTAATTACTTTTAAAAAGCTTACAAGTTTTGCTCTTAAACTCACTGATTAGTTATAAAGCTATAATAACTTCAAAAGAACATAAAGACCACAAATTTCTAAGTAATGAAACCAGAATTGCTTACGAAGTTCTCATCTTATTAGGCGAGACATTGTTTTTCGATCAAAACATAGTGGATCGGAGGTCTTGACATTGGCAATGTAAATTATTCAATGTCAAAATGACTTTGGGGATTCACAATAGAGCGCAGTGTGTGGTTTATGAAAAGAGATTGATGCTATTGATCCTCTGAAGTAAATAATTTTGGGCAAAGTTCCATCTATTTGCTCCGATACTAGTCTTCGAACCTCTTGAAAACCGATGATTAAATATGTAAACGACTCTATGAATCACAATTCGTGGAAGATTCGAAAGGGACAAATGACTTTGGTGTTGATACAACATATGCTTTTAACCTCAAACAATCTTTTTTATTCAAAAACTATGATATATATGTTGCCTCCATCTCTCTTCTTTCTCCTTGTATATCCTCTTTGAACACTCATTTGCATTCCTCTATCAATATAGTTTTCTTTTTTTTCTTTTTTTTTTTTTCAAAAAAAAAAAAACCCTTTCCTTAGGACAACACAAGCACACTGTCTGAAATAAAAAAACAAAAAATAGGGATCAGCAAGCATGGCAAATATTAGATGCACTGTAAATATTAAATAGAGATTTACAATAATGCATTGATAAGAGTAAACAATTCACAATTGGGACAGTTGGAATAATTGTTTGCATAAACACAACATCATCACAAAAAAAAAAAAAAAAAAAAAAAAAAAAAAAAAAAAAAACTTTATGAATCAAAATAACTCCCCCCATTATTTATTTATTTATTTTTTCCTCCATAGTTTTGCTCTCTGAAAATTAGCAATAAAATATTGCAAAGACACCCAATAGAAGATAAACACTCATTTATTCCCACTCTATTATTGTTATTATTTTAATTTTTCTCTTCTTTTTGAAATATTCTATATAAACCCCACAGTGTACTTCCCCCTCTTCACACAACAAACTCATCCAAAGCCTTCAATTTGTTCCAATTTAGTGAAACAGCTAATTTCTTGGGGGGTTTGTGGCCATGGCCTTAAATTCTTAAATTCCAAAAAAAAAAAAAAAATTAGGGTTTTCTTTTTTTTCCTTTGAAGAACAGGTAGCTGAAGATTTTGAGGTTATTTTAGGAAATATTTTTTTATATATATAATTGAAATTTAGGGTAAAGAAGAGGTGACAGAGGAGAGTGAGCACATAAGGTACTTTCTTGCATGTTAGGGTTCATGTTCGAAGCTTTATGTGCTTACTCTCTATCTGTCACCCATTTCTCTCTCTCTCTCTCCTTTCTCTTGATTTAATCCATTTTTTTCTCTTCTCTTTCCAAATTTCTTGTTTTTTTTCATATGGGTTTGTTAAAGTTTTGATCTTTTTGTATAATTTCTAAATTTCTTGTTTTTTTTTTCAGATGGGTTTGTTAAAGTTTTGATTTTTTGTGTAATTTGGTATACATAATGCAAATTTAGTAAGAATTCATGTAATTTATTTATCATGATATCTACTAATTACTTTAACAATTTTGACAGATTTTGCCCTAGCTATGCTCCTGGAATTTTGTGAAATTAATGGAACAAGCTCAGCTCTCTTCAAAGATCCAATTTTTCTTTTCCTTTTGTGGAAATTAAAATCAAAGGAAGTTCTTCAATCGATCATGTGTTTGTTGAATGAGAAATTTCAGTCTTTTTCTTTATCGAAATCGCGAGTGAACACGAGTTCACTCGAGGTCGTCGTAAAAAAACCCAGCAGCTGGGGTTTTTATTTTGATGGTCTTGAAATTTTCTTTTTCTTCTTCTTTCTTTAGCTAATTTTGGTTCTTGATTAGGTTTGTTATTGGATGTAATTTAAAGCACTTTAATTTCCCTTCTCCCCCCACCTCTCACTGAGCTTTCCCTCATTATGCTCATTTTGACCATAATTAAAAGGAGAGATTGAACAATTCTTCTTTTGTATATATTGTTCCATATGAATGGCATAACTATTTTTGTTGGGGTTGTATATGAAATATTCTAAGAGATCATAACATAAATTGATTAAATTCAAATCATTATCGAGAATTTTAGATCTCGTTTGATCATTATTTAGTTTTTTCGATTTTTGTTTTTGAAATTCAAGTTTGTATTTACTCAAATTCTCAACATATATACTGTCAATCTTAACCAAATTTCATAAACTAAAACCAGTATTTTTGAAGTTTTGGTTTGAATTTAAAAAACACAAGACAATTAGATATCAAAGTAATGAAAATTATATATTAAAATAGTAATCTGTATGCTTAAATTTCAAAATAAAAAATCAAAACCAAATAATTCTCAAACATGGGCTTAATTCTTCAAGTTCAAGTTATGGTCACCACTCTAAAATTATTTTCTTATAAAAAAAATTTGATATCCAAATATTGTAGAGTCAAATTGTAATCATCCGTGAAAATAGTCAAAGTGTGCATAAAGCTAGTTCAGA
>JBBMEG010000022.1:1675701-1688981 GCA_037832605.1 Cyclanthera cordifolia | reverse complement strand
GGTTGCATTGGTAACAATAATCAATTCAAAATTTGACAGTTGGAATCCCTTGCTTGCATGCACACAACATTTATTACAAAAATTAAATAAATAATTAATTAATTAAAATAAATAAATAAATAAATCATTCATCCAATCACTCCCCCCTCCATACTTTTGCTCTGTGAATCAGCATTAAAATATTACAAAGAAACCCAATACAAAATAAACACATTTATGCCTTACCTTTTTCTTTATTTTTATTTTTTATTATTTATTATTTTTATTTTTTTTAATTTCCCCTTTTTGAATTCTATATAAACCCCCACAGTACTTCCCCCTCTTCACACAACAGCTAACCCACAACCCTTAATTTGTTCCAATTTAGTGGAACAGCTTTTGGATTTTGGGGCCATTGCCTTTAATAATCCCATTCTCAAATTTTTCTTTTTTTTCTTTTTTTTATAGATTAGTAAATTAGTTTCGTTCGTAAAAGCTTGAGATCTTCGAATATATTATTTTCGAGGTTTTAAATTTGAAACTCACGAGTCTTGTTTGTTAGAGGCATTGGTATAGATATGTGTACTGCTTGTGTCTTGGATATATATTAGAGCAAAAAAATTTGATCTTGATTATTAAAAAAAGAGAGGCTAATTGAAGATTTTGAGGTTATTTTAGTAAATATATGTTTATAATTTAAATTTAGGGTAAGGAGGAGGAGGTGACAGAAGAGAGTGAGCACAGAAGGTATTTTCTTGCATTTTAGGGTTCATGCTTGAAACTTTTTGTGCTTACTCTCTATCTGTCACCCCACTATTTCTCTCTCTATTTTTCTTAAATTCAATCCATTTTTTCCTCTTCTCTCTCTAAATTTCTTGTTTTTGTTCACATGAATTGGTTAAAGTTTTGATTTTTGTTTTAAAACTTTCATGTTCCTTGCATGTTATATATGTGTGTGTGTATATATATGTATATACTAATTATCTTAAAAATTACTTCTTTCGTGTTGTAAGTATATGTTTGGAGTGATGAGACGAGAAGTGAAGAGAAGATAATGGATTCCTTTCTATTGTTTGGTTTGTCAGGTTTCTCATTTAATCAATAATTAATTTATTTTTATTTTTATTTTTCTTCTTTTATTTTATCTCTTTCCTCTTATTTTCTCTCACTATAGCCAAACATGCCTTAAGAATTCATACAATTATTTGTTCTTAATTCATTTATTTATGGGACAATCTCTCAAAGGCTAAACTTAATTCTGATGATTGTTTCCTTTGTGTAATTGGGTTTTAATTAATTTGATTGTTATGGAAAATTTTCTCTTTTTTTATTATTATTTGGTTAATTTTGGTTTTTTATTATTTTTATGTTATTGGATGTAAATAAAGAACTTTAATTTCCCTTCCCCAAATTAGCTCACAGAGGTTTCCTCTTATGTTAGTATATATTCAGAGGAGAAGCTGAACCAATTTCTTTTTTTTTTTTTTTCAGATCAAGAAACGGGAGCTGTCTACTCGGGAAACAACCGAGCCAATGAAAATAACAAGAGATTTTACGATTAAACTTATTTAATATAGTGACAAAAAGTAAACATAATTCTTTATATTTTTAAATATCAATGACCTAGTTTTGTTTTGGTTGATTTGATAATGTAATATGTAAGTAGAAACTTATATTTATTGATTTTATCATTTTATGGAATAACCATATAATTATTTCTTGTTTTGTTTTTAAAATTTAAGCTCGTATTATTTGTCAAATTTTTACGTATAATTTCATCTTCTTATTGTATGTATTTTTATCAAATTCCATATAGAATTTGGATGAGGATGTGTGTGTGTGTATATATATATATATATATAACCCTATGTATGCAATTTTGCAGTAAGAAAATTTTATGGATCTTGATAATATAGCTGAAAAAAAATGTCATTACCACTTTTTTTTTTTTTTTTTTTTTTATGATCTTGTTAACTATAGGTTTACACAGCAAAATCAATATCTCTAAGTGTTGAATGTTCTAACATATTGAATATAATTTGTGAATTACTTTCTTTCCAAACACACCAAAAGATGGAAAGAATGTCTTTGATACATAGCTCGGCAAATCTATATTGGGTATGTTTGGTGGGTGTGAAGGGAAGAGATTTTTTTTTTTTTCATTATTTGATTCACAAACTATCATCGTATCAATAATTAATTTATTCTTACTTCTTTTCATTTATCTCTTTCTTTCGCTTTCTTTTTCACTGTCGCCAAATATGCGCTATATGTGTAAGGTATAAATTAGATAGATGATTTTTCATATTTATATTCTCTAAGTTCATTTATAAATTAATTTGACAAATCAAATATTGTTATTTTAGAAGGTTTTTCTCGTGGTTAATGCAAATAAAAACTTTTAAATTTGGTCTTGAATATAAAAAACTGATTGTTACCTCCTATTTTAATTATAACAATTTTAAAAAATATTTTTACTTTTTTATTGAATTATTTTCAATTAGATTAACTTTAAAAACTATCTGATTGAAACTGTTAGATTAAGTTAAATAGAGCCAAATACCAATTTTCATGATCTAATATAGGATCATAGAGAGTTGAATTAGATTACAACCAATCAATAAAACAAACACGTTAGTGACTCTTTCAATATTTAGATATGATCTATTTGATTTAATTATAGTATATATGTGTGATCACTCTTAAATTTCCCAAAAAAGAAATTGCATTTAAGATTCACATTTAGGTTTTGTATCACAAATGAATTTTCCTCTTATCCCCAAGTACTGTTGTGTCCTTTGTTTGTTTTTAGATTAAAGGATACTTTTGATTAATGTCAATTGTAAACTAATGTGTAATACATACTACATAATAGAAGACAAAACAAAGCCTTGAAAAGTTACTAATATAGTACGTACAATAATCATAATGTTTGAATAAGCTACATTTCTTGCACTAAAATGCAGTATGGCGATGTCGACTCTTGTCTCGAGTCCGTTGTAGGGATTAATTTCTAACCCGACCTCAAATTTTACCTCTATTTCTATGTTATCTCCTAGTGTGTCTGTCCAAGACGGACCGACTTGGTTATTTAGGGTATAGGAGGCGAAGCTCTAATTTCTTTGCTTCAAAAAGAGAAAAATATAAGCTCTTCAATCTTGTTAGAGAAAATTTCATCATTCCGCTTCAACCAAGCATATCATAAGATCGATGCTTGATCAGATGATAGATCACTTAGCAAATTTTAAATTTATTTGATCACCAATTGAAATAGTTGGAGACATATTATAAATGTTAAACCTCTCTCCACTTTTTTTTAATGTAAAAATTTCAACATATCACTTTCAAGATGATGCCACTTTTAAATTTTCAATGAATTTTATTTTTAATTATAAGACTAAATATTTATTAGTATTTAATGAACACTAACGTGATATAATTAAATAGTATGAATATTTATCTTATAACAAATTAGCGACAAAGAAAAGTAAAAATTGATAAATGTTAAGAGTTTTTCTCATCTTTCTAATTAGGAATACTCAACATTGATTAATATTTTCAACAACCTTGTAGGAATACATCATCTTGTATGCGACAGTGACATTATAATGTAATCGACTATAGTCTGTTCTGACTATAAATTATAGTCATCATAGGTAAGATTTTTGTGTAGCGTGTGTCAGCCCACTGCATAACCGGGACACAATGCACTTTACAATAGTAAAGTTTGTAGTGATCTAGATTTTCAAATGAGGTTATACCGAAAATTTTGAAAAGAAAAATAGAAAAATTATATTGAATGAGCTATCCTCGCAAAATAATTATAAATATAGGTAAAATTTAAAATATTTACATTATTAATACATTTTAATATTGTATTACAAAAAAGAACGAAACAATATTCATAAATACGACAACTACACATTTGCTTTTTTTTTTTTTTTTATGTGATCATATTTGTAATCATTTTCTAGATTTTAATTGATTTTTTTTTTAATTGGATTTATATGCAAGGAGGATAATGGAACAACATTTTAATGAAACTATGAATATTTAAAAAAGAAGTCCTTCACAATGGTATTCAAGTAAGAGTTTTAGGGGGTTTACTATTGTTTTTCTTGGGTATGTTTTTTTTTTTTTTTTTTTTTTTTTTTTCTTTTTTTCAAAAAAAATTAAAAATAAAATGCATGTAAAACAAACCCAACCAGAGCGAAACCATCCCAAACAAGCATAGCTTCTCAGACATCTCAATATATTAAGAACCACAAGATCTATAGTTCCAATCTTCCAATTTAGTATTGTACTACAAAGAGAAAAATAAAATAAAGTTCTCCAACTTACAGCTAAAGAGGAAATATCATAATTCTTTTATAACTCCCAGAAGATTGCAGCAGTTTCAATATCTTCTAGGGAAGCCTCTAAAGTCTATTAATCCTCTCAAGCCAGAAAAACCAAAAGATCGAAACCACCTTGTAATGAAACCTATAACTTAGGGCCGTATATGAAGCTAGGAATACCATTTGAACCAATCTGCAAAGTGTCGCGAAAAAATCTAGCAAACTTGCGATCGACAAATAGATGATCTTTGTAACTGTACAAACCCACTTATAAGGAACCTCGAGTATTTTCACAGGACATACCATCTCATCCTACCACATTTGTATGTCAAGAAAATCTGCATGAATGCAGTATTTTCACAGGACATACCATCTCATCCTACAACATTTGTATATCAAGAAAATCTGCATGAAGGCACTAGTAAAGCACATAAACATCAGTTTGAATTAAAAAGCAACTGTATTTGTACCTTCGTAGTGGATCGGCATAGTTTTGTTCGAGATTCAAATAATTTAAGTGAGATACCCTCTGATCAAGATTTTTGTTTCCAACGACCTTGCAATGATCTTACAAGTTTAGTAGTTTTACAAACTTAGGAAACATTTGACATCTTGAACCCATAACTCATTGGCTTTGTCAAACTCAAAAGGCCTTAAAACCCTGTACCTAGCAAAAATCAAATAAACAAGAGACTCAAAGTTATAAAAAAAAACTGAAGGTGGATTTGCCTTTAAGACTAGTAACCTCATGATTGTAAGACTAGAAGAACAATGAACTTCGCATACAACCAAGAATAACTCACTAGGGTTAGATAAATACTCGACGAGGTAGAAGTCGAAGCAAGTTCATCATGAGAACTCAAGAATTGCTCAGTCAAGATCAACCAACAGAGCTTCAATTTCCTAAACATGACCAGAAATAACAAGCCACAGTTGCTTGTTACTCTATCAATATTTGAATTGTAATCAACCTCGACTCTCTTTGACAGGAAATGTTGGAAGCAAGTCCAGACAACTCCGATACTTTTCATCTTTGGAAAGCATTTCTAAGACTAAGGTGCAAGTGGAAGCATCTGGCAACATATTTTTCTTAACCATCCTACGCAAGAGTTTAAGCACTTCCTCTTGTTTATCATTTTCAAAGAAACCACGTAGGAGTATATTATAAGTAATTAGATTGGGAGTACAACCATTTACTTCCATCTTTTGAAACCAATCATTTGCCTTTTCTACTTGTCCTTCTTTACAACACCCATGGATCAAAATGCTATAAGTCACAACATCCGGAAGAAGCCCTTCATGATACAATTTATCAAAAAGTTCTAGAGCAGTTTCAAGTTTTCCTCCTTTACATAGGCCATCGATAACACAATTAAAGATATCGATGTTCAATTTCATATTGTATGAGAGCTCATTAAAAAGTTTCATTGCTTCTAACAAACAACCATTCTTACATAGCCCATCCAAAAAAATAGCAAATGTACTTGAACTTGGTGATTGACCATGATTTTTTGTGACATCAAATATTTTCCTAGCATCATTAACCTTGCCTGCTTGAAAAAGACCTGTTAATAAGGCATTGTAAGTTACCACAGATGGCTTCATTCCCACTTGAAGCATTTCATTGTAAATGTTCATTGCCTCTTCCACCTTCCAATTTTTGAAATAGCCATTGATTAACACATTGTAGCTAATTACATCTGGTTCACACCCCTTACTTGCCATACTAACAAACAGTTCCCTCGCACTATTTAGGTCATCAATCAAACAGAACCCATCCATCAATGTATTATAAGTAAACAAATCGGGAACAATACCTCTATTAATCATGACCTCCAACAATTCCTTAGCCTCGATAACCTTTCCTGCCTTGCAAAGAATATCGAAAAACACATTGAATGTGACCACATTTGGTCGAATACCTTGATCTATCATCTCATTGAACAGATGTTTAGCCTTGTCGAACTTTCCACCAAAGCCAAATCCATGAATCAAAGAGCTATAAGAAACCACATCAGGAAGCAGTCCTCGAGCTTTCATTTCCTCAAAAAGTTCCCCTGCCTTGCCTTCTTGCCCTTCTTTACATAGACCATCTATAATGATACTATAACAAATAACATTAGGCTTACAACCAAGGCCATACCGTCTAGATCCCACGAGCAATTCCTCGTGCAACTTAAGTGCAATGTTAGTATTACCTGTTCGACAAAGCCCCTTGATTAAAGTCCCATAAGTGATCACATTTGGCCTACAACCCAACTTTTGCATTCTCATAAATAAACGTGTGGCTTGACTAATCTTGCCCTCCATACACAACCCCTTAATCAAGGCCGTACATGTCACTATATTAGGAATATAACCTCTCCTTATAATCCCTGCCATGGCAGCAAGACCTTCGCAAACCCGATTAGCATTACAAAGGCAATTAAGCAAAATACTAAGCGTGATGAAGTTAGGAAAAAACCCGGCTAATCTCATTTTATTATACAGCTGAAAAACTTCAGAATAATGCTTATTCTTAGCAAGTCCACCGAGTAAAAGATTGAATGAAGACATGGCAGGGGTAGGTGTTACACTCATCATTTGATCAAAGAACTGTAATGCTTCAGATACGGAAACGTTACCAGTCTTGCAATTCTGAAGGAGAGTTGGAAGCAACGTAACCCCTGTAGTTGACTCTTCCGGCGAAATTTCCGGTGATGCAGTCAATTTGGTCGGCGCGTTGAGGACAGGCGGGCATTTTAGAGGATTTGGAAACGGATTTTGTGGATTTGGAGATGAAATTTTCGGAGATTGAGTAAATAGAGACGAGAGCTTGCCTTTTGAAGGAGCGGGCGAAAGAGAGGAAGAAATTGCAGAGGCTGCAGTCTTGGAAACCATTTGTGACGGAAAAGAATTGCCCGTTTATGAGTTGAATTGGTGTAAATCAGCGGCAATGGCGGGCGGAATACGAATCGAAATCTGAAAAACGTTTCAGAAGCGTCAATGAGCTTAGGGTTTTCTCCGTAATTGAGAGATCAGGAGTTGAAGAAGAGCTCATCTTCTGTGGATTTTTGTTTTTCCTACCTTCAAATTTAATTAAAAACAAAGAAAGTTAAGTTAATTAAATTAAAAAACACAGAAAAAAAAAAGGTAATTTTTTTTTTTTTTTGTCAAAGTAACATTTTGGTCTCAATTATTACCTGTTTTCTATTTTCGGCCATAAACTTACAAAATTTAGATTTTGGTCCTCGACTTTACAAAAAAAACTAAAAAAAATCCTAAACATTAAAAAAAATTAACGATGAGTTGACAAGAAAATAATAATAATAAATGAGTATATTTTCTTCTTTTCTTTGTTTTCATCTCACCTTCCTTCTTGCAAACTTGCAATCTAACAAATATTCACATCGGCGGACAATGGCGATTTTAGTTCTAATCGCATGCATCAACATCGCAGCCACAACAAACGAAGCCAGCGCCATTCACATCGGCAGCAAAGTACTCTGCCAGGACTTCACCCATGGCTTGCAATCCTTTAAACATATTGAAACTCACCATGCATTTTGGAGCACTAAAACTTGGTATGAATTTTGGTGAATCAGACTATTATGAATTTTGGTGAATCGAAAAATCAGAATTTCGCTAGCTTATACCCGGTGATGTGATACAACACCAGGGCTCAAGTCTGGACCCAACACATGCAAGGCTTTCTGATTTGAATGCTTCACATTGATCTCAAAGAAATTAATAAGAAACTATATTTACCATTTCATTTGAATAGTTTTTTTTTCCAATAAAGAGCACTAGCAATTCAATAACATTATGGGAATTTGACGCGGGTAGCAACATTTTTAATGTGAATTAGAATTATAACATAAATGTTTCAAAAATTCATATATGGAAGATTTTCTCTATTTTTTCCCGAATTTTCGGTTCCACCCCTGCGTTTTTCCTTTTTTCTAATATCTTTCTTCCTCGATTCTTCTCGTTTGTTCGAATCCCGCTCGAGTTTGGGAGAAAGAGCAATTTCGATCAAGTTATCGTCGTCTTCAACTCTCGAGTTTCTGATTTGGAGGATGAATTCGAGGATAATTTGCAATTTGCGAACGAAGACGTTACCAAGGAAGAGTGGATTTCTAGATTATATTTAAAATCAATTGCGGGAGGTATTGAGATCAATACGGATTGAAACCGGCCATTGCGGTTCAGTTCACTAGCAAATTGAAGCTCGAAAGCAACTTCAGTGGAGTTTTTCCAGCGAAAATCAGTTTGGTGAAGGCTTGTTCGAAGATAAAGAAGACAATGGGATAAATCAACTTCAATGTACTGATCGACTTCAATCAGCATACTGATCAACTTCAATCAACAGACTTCAATCACTAGACAGATTGACTTCAATCAGTGTATTGATCGAATTCAATCAGCAGACTGATCGACTTCAATCAACGGACTTCAATCAGTGTACTGATCAACTTCAATCAGTGAACTGATCGACTTCACTTGATGTACTGATAGACTTCAATCTTACTGGACTGATTAACTTCAATCAGCAGACTTGAATCACTAGAAAGATGGACTGCAATCATTTTTTGGGCAAAGAGATTTTTTGTCATTTTGTTGGGTCCGTCCCAAAAAATGGTAATAAGTACAAATAGTTTCAAAATGTGCTGTAAATCAAATATTTTTTTTAATATAGATGTAAAAGCCTATGACATTATTGTGGTTTTATGATCAAAGGTAAAAAAAATTATAATATTCACTATCAATTCTTTGTACTAAAAGAATAGTTTGTTCTCTTTTGCCATATGATTTTCAATTTAAAACAAATCATCACGAAACGTTTGTTTGCAAAATTATGGAATGATTATTTTGAATGATTAAAAATGATATATTATTTTGAGTGCTTAAACAGAAATTAGAGTAATAACTCATTTGCATGAAATTTTTATTGCGTGTTTATAAAAACTCATTTTTAATAATTTCATAAAAACCTAAAACAAACACCCCTTAATGTTTGATTATTCTAACTATGTTCAAATACTATAAGCAATAATAAATATAACTCAATCAACAAAAAATATATCTTTATAACTAAAGCAAATCATAGGTTTAAGAAATCTTCTGCTTGCAATTATTGTTGGAGCTAAAATAATAAGTTGATCAATAATTCTTGAACTCATGTTTACCAAATATTGCTACTTTAAAATTTGTGTAATGAAGACAACCATAATCGGAATGGTGCTGCCGTATAAAATTGGAGTCGAATATGCAAGTTAAATTACGAATTTAAAATTCTACACCTTCAAATTTTGTGTATATTTGGCCTCTAAACTAAAAGTCTAATGGATGATTGTTGAACTAAAAAAACAAATTTAGAAACTCTATTAAACACAAAATTAAAAGTTTAAGAACATTTTTGGATATAAAATGAGTATAAATATAAAATTTATGAACTGAACTTATAATTTAACCTATCGAAATATAAAATTTATGAATTAAACTTATAATTTAACCTATCGAAAGTTTAACTATCATGATAAGTTGTTAAGTTGATTGGTGGTTCGACATAATTCATAACCAATACCAAAAAAAATCATGATTCGAATCCTCCACGCAACTTTTTTTTTTTGGACCAGGAAATCGGAGCAAACTCTCATATACTTGGAACACCATTGGCCCATCCCAAGTCTACAACATCGGGATCTAACGGAGGGTAACAAAGGATCTCGAACTCAATATCTCAAAAAGAAGCATGTTGTCGAAACTCAAGCCCTTGATCAACTACACTTCCCTTTCAGGACAAATCCTCTGACGTAAATTGAAAATAGTACACGTATAAAGCAATTCTACGTAGATTCAAGGATCAAACACTGAAATCTAGTTCTCCATTTTCCTCTTTTGAAACTAAAATATTTTCATTATGAACTCTCCCCGTTTCCTCTATCATACACTGAACATAACTGTAACTTTTGCTGAAAATTTGAAGCGCCTCAGTCACTCTCATTCTAGAGAATAATTACAAACGAACGTTTAAAAGAATTATAGCCCCCCAAAAAAATGGAGGGCTTGAACAAAATCAATTATAGGTTGATGAATTAATTGCTCTGTTCTGCATCTTCACTTTGTTTTTCATTACCTTCCAAGGGAGGGCTTTCCTGGTCTTTACCAGCATCTGTTGCAGCTCCGTTTTCCAGTGCAGGCATGTCGCCATTTTGTGCAACGATGTTCTCTTCGACATGACTGACTGTTTTTGGGAGTTCTCTTGAGGAAGAGACGGTCAATAGGCGACCGATGCCATCGTACAAATTCTTCGCATCTAATATGATCATCGCCCCGCCAGGATAACAGCGGCCAAAACAAGTGGCACAATGTGGATAAGCAACCTGCAGAAGATGGTGCAAAATGAGCTGAGGATTGGTAGAGAAATTTCGGATTGTATTGGCCAAGCAAAACAGAAACAGTACGTACCTCTATAAATGCCCGGCAAAGCTGGAGGAAAAGGCCAGACTCGTTATCTTTTAGCATGCGAGTCGTGTTGTATCTCAATAAAGAGTCAGAAACAGCCTGCAATCCTTTTAATAATTCTTGAGCTATCACATGCTTCAAACTCAAAGGTGCACAATGGCGAAGTTCATTCATAGCTGCCGATACACCTAATGCCGCCAAAAGAAGATTGCTTACTTTGAGCGTAGTAAACTATATTGTAACTGGGGAACTGGTTGAGTTATTATGTGTTTTGAGTGAAAGTTATGATAAAAGGTGTTTGGTATGCAGGTTATTTCCTTCTTTCTCTCCTTACCAATGTACTACTGTGGAGGTATGCAGGTTATAATAAACGGTGTTTGTTATTATGTGAAATGGGGGCATGGATTTTGAAATGGCGGCTTAGATTTGGACCAATCCACCAGTTATTATAATCCGTAGGCCAATAACTCAACCCATATTTGGGTAAACCACCTCAAACACAGCCTATCATTCCTTAGAAAACAGGGAAAAAATATGCAAACCCCATTTTTACAGCTCAAATGAATCTATCATCCCACTGCAAACAACCTAAGGCTATGCTTGTTTTTTGAGGCAGAAGAGTGGTAAATCACTACTCCTCGAAAACCACTTGTTTGTATTTATAGTAAACAACCACTCTTAACCACTTATCAAATTCACATTAAACATATCACCAAACCACTACTAACCTCAGTTCCCAAATAAGCAATTAATTATCCAACTACCGCTGCCACTAATTCTCAAACAAGTAGTTAATTACTCTAACAACCTTAACCCCTCCACTTCACTACTTTCTACTAAAAAGAAACGATCCTAAAGTACTAGCATGGATCAGGGTACAAGAGCGAGGCACAGTTGCAATGGACCCTCGATAATAGTCTTTTATGTTCTATACTAGACTTCTAGGAAAAAATTTAGAACTATTTATCAGTATATGAACCAAATATCTGACGTACCATTCACAAAAACAGCAAGAGGAGGATGTTCCATCAAATACGAAGGTGGAGTCACGTCTTCTTGACTCTCCTCGCCAATAGTGCTGGCCGGGAAGCCAACAGCTGGTAATGGAACCCAACGGTGAGAATCCAAAACTAACTGCAAAGGTAATAAATGACATGGTCGATTAGACATGAAAGTGATCTTGGTTGCAGTGAAGCGACTCTCTAGGCTTTCGTAGAAAGTTTAAATTGGGGAGTTTCAGTCTCTCTAGAAAAAAAAACATGTATTACCTGAAAGTTATCAACTGCAGTACCCATATTTTTAGAAAATAGAGTGAGAACTGCCCTGTAGAGTAATTAAGTCAAACTATTATGAAGAAAACATTTTAGTAACGTTGAATTTAAATAAACAGAAACCAAAAATAAATAACTGCCTTACTCTTCAAAAAGTGGAGGAAGTAAACCGCGAAAATCCATTCCAACCCAGCCAAGCCCCATGGCACAGTACTGCAAATCACACGGAGAGAATAAAAAAATGAAGTACTGCATATGACAAGGGGAGTTTCATTTTGTAACAGTGAAACTGACATCCATTGGGTGTATATACACTTATTTTGTTGATGTCAGTGTTTTCAAAGCACAAGGCGTGTCGCAAGACGATACTCTTCTTGATCGCCTCAAAGTGAGGCGATAAAAAGGCAAGGCCTGAGTGAAGAGAGGCGCAACTAATAAATGCATTGAGCATAAATTAATATATAAAACATATTTTTATATCCATAAAATTTCAATTTCATAGAGAATAATATTAAAAAGTAAGAATAATAAACCACAAGTTATGTTATTATAAGATATACCATACATATTAAGCCACACAAAAGGATGCTGTTCCAGAATCGACTGTTGAAAGAACAAGAACAGAACAGAACAGAACAAATGATCCTGTGTTTCACATTAGTTATAACGGAAAGGGCAGCATGAGGGTGAGAGAGCAATCTGGGAGCCCTCCTTTGGAAAACATCCCGAGTATTCGCTGCTTTCTGACTTAGCTCCCATAGAAAAAAGTTAACTGTTTGGGGATGATTACACTTTCAATATACATAGAAATTGTGACTGTTTGATGCCAATTTCTTCAGAAGAGAGCCAGTGGAGAACAACCCAACCTTTTCTAACAACCAAGACCATTTATCATCACTATTCACCCAGGATATGTGGGCAAGAGCAATTCAGCGGGCCATTCTTCAATCTCTAATTTATTTAGATTTCTGCGGAGAGATAAGTCCCAAGCAAAAGAAGTGAGATTCCAGTAGCTGGTAATGCAACTGTTCTTTTTCGGAGTGAGATTGTCAAGCCAAAAATCATCCCAAAAGAGAGTTGAATTGCCACTGCCAATAATGTTTTTGCAATTAGAATAAACATGGTGCTTTGCCTTGTCAATATCTTTCCAAGGGCCTTTTGAAGAATGTTGTTAGAAAGTGTGGGCATCCATCTCAAAACCAATTGGCAATGAGAGGAGTAGCCAACTCTATCTTATACATATGTT
>JBBMEG010000022.1:1649814-1675601 GCA_037832605.1 Cyclanthera cordifolia | reverse complement strand
ATACATATGTTGAAGAACCTCCACCTTACCAATGTGGGACATTTGCCACAAGGTGAGTATTTCAACAATCTCCAACAAATGTAAAATCCTTGTTGCAGCTTTCTTTGATGAAGAGATTCCTTCGTATTTGCTTAAAATCAGTAAACGCCAAAGAGCATTATTTTCGTTGTAGTACCTCCAAGACTATTTAGCAAGAAGGGAATCATTCTTTTTGCTAAAATCAGATGTGCTCTAACCACCTTCTACCAATGGAAGTTTGACAATAGACCATTTACTAAGGTGGCTAATAAGCTTTTCCAGTGTTACCTCTCCATAGATAAGTTATATACAACTTCTCTATCATCCTGACTGACTTTCTATGGAGCTCCTAAAAATGAGAAATTGTGAATTGGTAAATCGGTCAATATGGCATTAACTAAGGTGAGTCTGCCACCCATAGAAATGTTGGAAGAACGCAGTTATGAAGCTGTTTTTCAACTTTTCATTGACAGGTGAGGGGACCAAAAACTCAAGGTTCTTGGTTTTCCATCCAAGGGAAGACCTAAGTATAGAGTTGGTCCATTTTTCACTTTGAAACCAAATGGAGCAGCCAAGTGTAGAGTGAGATTCAAAGATGTCCTTGCATGTACTTCAAAGCCTGAATCCGAAGTAACTAAAATAATGGGTCCCAAACATTCAAAGTTTTCAAATTTGATATTTATAATGTTTGCTTTAATTTTGAAAAATATCCTTCTATAAACATGTATAGCCGAAAACCTAATATCTAAATAGCCTATGAGTGAGTTTAATGGTGAAATTCCTTGTTGTTTTCTAGGTCTCGGCCTTGAGACAAGCGTGAGATACTTGAAGTGGTAGAACCGAATATAATACTAAGTGGTTAAGTGGACGACTCTCATTTCCCGATCATAAAGAAAATGAAACTGTCATTTACGTCAACAAAATAACATTATATACACCTAATTGTACCCTTTACTCTTTTTCTTCATTTTTGTGTGTTGCATGAGTTGAACTCCTAACTGGTTATTTACATCAACCAGTGTTTTCAAGGCCATTGTCTTGCACATAAGCCGATATTGTGCTTCTTAAAAAGCCAAGGCGAGCGCCTTAAATCAGGCTATTGTCTTTCCTCGCCATTTTGCACCCTGTATCGCCTTCGCCTCAGACCAAGGCGTGTGCCTTGTTAAAGTTTTATTTATTTATCAATATGCTAACTTATTATCCACGAAAATAACCTAGAATTAGCTCATGAATAAGCCCAATAACCATGCAAAGTCTCTATTAAAAATAATGAATTTGTTTACTTGCTATTTCAAATATATATAAATGCGCACTCGCGCTTGTGTGTTTGATTTTTATTAGAGTTATTTGATGTAGAATCTTATATCCTTTCAGTTGACTTTAATTTTTTATACAAATGATAACTCTTCTCAACCATTTTTTTGATAGGAAACAAAAACTTTCATTGATGAATTAAAAGTTACAAAAGACCTACCGATTACATAAAGTTTTTCCAGTGATAAAGTGAAGTGTTAAAGCTATAATTTTTAAATGGAAAAGTGTTTGCGTGCCCATGTAACAGCCAGTAAAGAAATAGAGTCCATAATATTGTTCTTTGGTATAGGATTGATGAATGAGAAGTTACAAAAGGCCTATAAAAAAATGGTCTAGTTTCCAATCCTTCATATTGTCCACCAAAAAGCACATATAAATGAGATCCATAGAGGGTTTTTTTCATTGATAAAAAGGATGGCCATCAATAGCCAGTATAATCAATTCTTTTATAGTCCCAGTTCTCACCATCTTTCATCTGAATTCTGTAAGAATTTGGTTCCAAATACTGTTGGCAATCTTACATTGGCTGAAGATGTGGATATGAGATTCATAATCCAAGAAGAATAGCTGGCAGCATTGGAGGGATATCAGTAAGCTCGGACATCTATGTTGTAGGATATCATGAGTGTTATGAATATCATGTCTAAGTTCCCAAGCGAAGAATTTGACTTTCTTCAGATGTCGGGCCCTCCCGTTATTTGATATAAAGAAGGATAGATTGCAAGGGAAGAGATCGAGAGAGCTTCTTCACTAATGATGCAGATGTGAATATATCTCCCTTGTCCAATTTCCACACCCATTTATCTCTTCCTCAGTAGGTCTCTGATCATCCAGGAGGGAGGATAATGCAGCCTATTCAACAATGTCTTCTTCTCTAAGGTGTCTTCTAGGATTGATGGACCACGCAATCTCATCAGTGTGCCAAAGATCTCCAACATACTACAGTCCCTTATGTGAAGAACTTGTCAAGTTTGGGTTCCTCCAGACCATCTTGGTGTAGAGGAATGGGGTTGTAATGGTGATTGATACTAAGGTGAAACAAGGTTGATGGTGATACAGGAAATTGACAGGATAAAGTGGGTTGGTAAGAGGAGAGGGATTTCAGTCTGGTAGAGCTAGGACTAATTCGGTTAAGGGGATTTGGTCTCGTGGTAGGTCCCATTAGGTTCAATATGTGGTGGGGAGATGGGTTTTTGGATGGACAGTGCCGAGCAGATTTTGTGGTGGATAATTAGAGGGTATGAGCTCCGACATTGAGCAAGAGCATTCGATAAGTCGAGGCTCTGTAGGACGAGACATATTGGTGGGTAGAGGTGCGACTGATGCAACAGATTTCTTAATCACCTCAACCCAAGCAGTGAGGCGGGGCGTATGGGATGTATGGCTTGAGCTGCTGGAATCCTTCCATGGATGTTGTAAAGATAACCGTTGTGATGTTTCTCATTGAAAAAATGGTCGATTTTAACCACTATCTGGGAATGAGAGGATGAAAGGATGTGGATTTTTGTCGGAAGAAAACCAGAATGGTTTTATATGACCTTTAGTAAGACCTCCATCATGCCTGTTCTTTCAAGAGTCTTTCTTGCAACTTTAATCGATCCCCCACAGCCTTCACCAATACACTTAAAAAGTCTCCATAGACCAATGTTCTAAACGTAGATATTGCACCTTTATCCAGCCCCCCATAGCAAGAAACCTTAGGGCTCACCAGCATGTTCTCAGTTGAGTATTGATGAAAATGAATCTTGAACTTCCCAACAGAATACTGCCCTTTAATCTTGGCGAGCGTGTTAGCTTGTTCGATGCTCTCACACGAGCAGAGAGGCGCGATAGCTAAGGCAGATGAGACTTCCATTCTGATGGCTTTTCTAATCTCGAACCATGAATCATGAAATCTTTCCCTCTGGATGATAACTCTAGAAGAGAGATTAAGGTTGGATAAAGGTGGAGGAGAGTTAGATGAATGACATGTCTTTTGATTCCAAGTACCAGCATCCAAAGTAGATGGTGCAAGGGGCATTTTTTGCGCTATTCCATTTAAAGTGTCTTTGTAAGTGGATCTCTGCCGAAGGTTGGTGAAGGAGTGATTGCCAAATCTGTAACTTTGTCTTCACTAAAGGCTTTAATGGCTCTATGAAAGTCAATCTATCCTCTACCATCATGACCCTGAGGAATAACCACCTTATTGGTACCACCATTATGACCAATCTTAGCTATCTCTGCACAGTAACCCCTCTTGGAAGAAATCTTTTCAACCCATTGTACAATTCTAGAGGATCTATTTTCATAGAAGAACTTTTTATTTGGGGGGTGGTCTTTTAGGCGGTCGAAAGAGTGAACAACCCATCCCAAAATCTTCTTGTCCGAAAAACATCTCTCATAAGTAATCTTTGATATATGAAAGAGGTTGTGTGATTTTTGGTTCGTCTCTACACTCTTCTCAACTACTATTTAAGGGAAAATAGATCTTATGAAAGAACCTTTTTTTTTTTGGAAGTTTTGGTTGAACGCAATGATCGAACTTTTTCGAACAAGCATCAATCCGTTCCTTCTCTCATTGAATGTACATCTTATATTGCTTTATCTTGGAGTATTCATCTCCATCCATTCTGTTCCTATAGCTTTCCACTTTGATCAGTGGCAAAATTTCATATAACTAGTTTCAATGGTACATTTTTTGTAACTTTTTCATTACTAATGAAAAGTTCTCGTTTTTGTACTTGAAAAAAAACACAAAACCTAAGGTTTAAAACAAATAGAGCACCATAAATCAACCAAATATTGGTCAAAAGGAATTCATCTTACCATGCACTGTTCCAATATATTTGATAGTGATCCTCCTTCAGTTATCTTTGGCAGCATTATTTTGAGTGTCTTTAGATGAGAAGTAATCTGATGCATGGACCAACTAAAAAGAAGCCCACTGTCGTAGTTTTCTTCACTTCCCGACGTATCATCAGCAAATATTGCTCGATATTGGTTAACAACATCGAAAAGATGTGTTCTATGACAATTGATCATTCCTTTCAAATACTCATAAGCATTTCTCTGGTCAAGATCTTCAAGAATTCCAGTAAGCCATGCCTCTCGGCATCTTAAAAACTGAAAAAGGTAAATGCAATACTATATAATTAAATCCTTAGGAAAGATGATAACAAATTTTAAAACAGCACAATTCTTATGAGCTTTCAAGATGAGAACAAATGAAGTGTGGTATAGATTTAAAATAAATGAAAGGCGTTGCCTCTCCACATCTTGAAAACTCAAAGAAGGTAAATGCAATCCCATATAATTAAATTCATTGGAAATATGATAACACTTTTTTTTTTATAGTGAAGATAACAAATTTTAAAACAGCACAACTCTTGTGAATTATCAAGATGGGAACAACCGAACAATGAAGTATGAAATAGATTTAAAACAAATAAAAGAAGTTTACCTGCAAACGCATTTCATAATCACTAAACACTCCAATTCGGCGTAAGTATCCAATGATGCGGAGGCATTCGGGTAACTGCAAATTTTAAAGAAGTTACTACCAAAACTTTTATCAGATGTGTAAGCACAATCATAAGCCCTGCAAAATACCTGAATATTTGACCGAAGTTTCTGGAGAAGTTGAGAAAGAAGAGATTGGGTGGCCTGCCTGACTTCTGCCACCAGTGCTTGAATAACTGGTATTCTATGGGAAAGAACAGAGCCCCGTCAAGATGCTTGTTACAGAGTTAGGTTCCAAGACAAAAATTAACTGATGCAAAGGGTTACTGGAGAAAAATTTACTTAGGGTGCATGGTTGAAAGTTTTGCAACAAATGCTTCCAAGTCAAGAGCTTCATCGTAATTTCCATTCCTTATACACCTGCAGAAGGATGGGATCACCAAAAACCTCTTTCATGAACTTCTAAAATTATAGCTCTGAAATAATATAAAACAAAGTTTATATTCATTCCTACAAAAACAAAGTTTATATTCATGATCGTTAATTCCTAAAGCAAGTTGGTGCTTCAAATTTATAATCTATCATGTCTATAGCAATTAACTAAAAATATTATAACAAAACTGTTGGCACACTAATCCATGTCTAGTCGATGTTCTGACTCAGCACAAGTTTAGAGTAAAATTTGTCAACCAAAATCAGCTCCATAAAGTTTATAGGGTGAGTACTGCATTGGGCCAAAACAGATTTACAACGTAAAACAAAAAAAAAACAACGATAATAATTTATATCAGCCCCATTTATCATAGTATGAAGTAAGAGAAAAGGTACAGGCTATGAATAACTCAAAAAATAAATTTGTATCGAAGTATATATTAGTTATTGTCATGAATGATATCTTTTCTTTCCTCCTTAAAAACTTATTAGTTGTCAGCAAAGGGAAATGTTGTAATATATTTTTAGCGTATACTTATTGCAGAGAACATTGAAGCGTGCTTCTCGAACAAGTTCGAAATGTGTATTGCATAATCATATATTTGATAAAACTGCACAAATGCATCAGTTTAATCTGATCACATAATTGTTTAACATGATGCAAGAATTTCAGTGTCTGGGTCAAACAATGAAATACATACGTGTCCATAAGTTGAGGAATTTCAAGTAAATCAAGCAGAGTACTGTGATGTGTTAACAATATCTGGTTCATCTTCCTCTGCTCTAGAATCTGTTCTGCAGATTCAATAAACTCGGTGCAACCCGATGCCAAATTTGGAATCTCAGATATCTATAACAGAAATGAATAATACTCAACATTAAATAATCGTCAAAACATGAAAATGTAAGAACAAAATGATGCAGTGATTTCACAATCTCATCTTAATAGCTAAATAAGAAGAATGAAGCAGCTGATGAACAATTATAATCGTAGTAATGAGTTATGAAAATATCAACAGTAATAATTATAAAGCAAGTATGAGAAAAGGAACGTTAAAGAGCTGATCTTATAGCAGGAAAAACAAACAGACAAACAACCTGAATGAATCCACTTTGTATATCATCTACCAAACCAGTGATCCTTAGATTGATTGAATCGAAGCATTGCCATGCAAAATCAAATTACAGTACAGGAATCGATTACTTTCCACGCTATCATAATCATATGAGCATTAATCAGCATAAACTACTCTTAAACCTTGTACTAAGATCTCAAAATAAGAATATCTGAAGGAAAGGCAAAAGGACTTCGGAATTACCAAAGATTCAAGATGCTTATCAATGGAAGATACTTCCTCTCGAATTGCAAGCAATGCATCGGCGGCAGAAATGAAGGCTCGGTAGTTTCCGATTGCCACCTCTTGTATTTGCCTCCGAATTCGCTCCGCATCCACCTGAAGAAGCTCCGGTTCCTGTAAAAAAAAGATATACATCACTAATTGCAGAGTAGACACTGAGCTACTTCGTTTAAACTTCGAACTTATCGATCGAATAACCACAAGAACATCAAGAAATCGTTAATTCTGTGCAAGATAGCGGCATTCATCCACTCCATTTCCTAGTGCAACACGCAACAGTTGAGTGAAATTTAGAAATTACCTTGTTTAATCGATCTAGGGTGAAAGAAAGGAGCTCCGATACGTATGGCTGCTGCGCGGCGGAGGCGAGAGGAAGGAGAGTGGAAGCTGTCGACGATGCAAGCTCCTCTGCATTCTCGATCTCCATTTTCCGGACCTCCGTAACGACTGGTACAACAGTACGGATCTAGAAATTCGTGTTCGGAAAATCACGTAGAGTCACAGATCCGCCGGAGATCATTTGAGCTTCGCCGCTGCTCGTTAACGAAACCGGTTATCGTTTTACCATTTGGATCTGAGATGACTTCAGTTTTTTGCACTACCGAGAGGCATAGTTTTCCTAAATTTTTCTTTGTTCCTCAAGGGGTAGTATTGTCTATATGTTGATTTAATTAGGCTAAACTTACAAAGTGCATTTTTTATGTGTGACTCATATTTTATTATATTTTCATTGTTATGGATAAAAACTAGCTAAAATACTAGAAAAACAATCATTTGAAATAGGTCTCTCAATTCTAATCAAAACAAATATTTGAAATGTTTTTTTTTAGCTTCACGATAAGTTGTACTGTGTTAATTAGTTATTAAACGGGACCTAAAATTATTATTTTTGATCTTGCATTTTGGAATTCATACTATTCGAATCCACATACTTTTCGCGAGAGGTCTTGGAATCCGGATCTGGCCCTTTGTGCCCCGGCATTCTCCTACATCTTCTGCGACCCGACCACGTTAACTACCACCTTCTAAACGCTTCTAAGAATGAAGATTATCCCCACAAACCAACACAGGTCTTTTTAGCATGTTTTGTCCTCGCTCACATGCATCGTAGGAAAATCCACAAGAGGTCACTCATTCTAGGACTACTCCAAACTAAGCATACTTAGCTGTGAAGTTCCTTCAATTGAGCCACCGAAAAGGAATGTGCACCTTGTTGGTATAGGTAGTACAAATTAAATCTCTTAAGCGTTCCTTAATCATGAGACTATAATCCTCAATATCTCTTTCATTCGGATGTAAACTCGGTTCATTTACGTACACCTCCCAACCTCAGGCGTTACATTTGTTGTCTTCATCTCCTAACTTGTACTAAAAAAACAACCATGACATTATAATTCAAGTAGCTCGTTTTGAATATGTGATCTTTATATACACACAATTTAAAGAATCAAACATTTATTAGCAAGAATGTTGATTGATCAAAAGTTGACTAAATTTCACTTAGCATGCCCAAATCAATAAGGGACAAATCCAAATGACAATACCATAAATCCATAGACCCAACTTATGTATACAACCCCAATCGGTTAGATAGAAAAAGGTCCACTAACACTAAAGCTCATAGTTCGTTTGGAAAATGGTAGAGAATAGCTAGATTTTAGAAAAATATTGGAGAAATAGTTTTTTTTTTTTTTTTTTTTTTTTTACAATTAATTTAATGTTTAAAAATAAAACTTGTAGAGGAAGAAAATTAATAATTTCCCAAAATATCAAAATATAAGACTTTTTAATAATTAATTGTTAAATTAAAAAACAAATTTCTTTAGGGATTGACCAACTTTCTATTTTTAAATGTCATAATAATAATTTAAATATTTTTTTTTAATACACCAATGGAAGGTAATAGGATTGGAACTGGTGATCATATATATTGATATGGTTGAGTTATTGCTTTTTTTGTCTAGTTAACCATTTGTTAAAGCTAGTTGACTAAATATTTTTTCATAATTTTGTTTTTAAATAAAAACAATAAATGAGATTAGTACCCACATCACACATTTAAATTGATGCACACACAAATTTTATATTTACACTATCTCTATTATATCTGATCAGTTGAAATAGTATGTGAATAGTAATAAAACAATCATTGAAATTTATAAATACAAATATAATTGTTGAATAAATTTTAATAAATACTAATTTATAATTTATCACACAAACTAATTTGAGTTTCCATGGATAGTAAAAGTTTAAAGGGGGTGTTTGTTATGAAATTTTAGAGTGGTATTTGAATTAATATTTATTAATTATTAATGAAAATAACACATTCAACCAAGATTTTGACGGTAATAATTGTTTTTGAATATTCAAAAAAATCTCATTCCAAATATTAATTTTAAATATTATTAAAAGTTACGTCAAAAGTTTGTTTTGACGTAATTATTACTAAATACTTAAAAAAAAAAATCATTTTAAGTACTCGAAATCTACATTATAACTAGTTTTTTTTTACTAAAATCATTATTTTTAAATACTCAAAATAAATTATCATTCTAAATATTTATTTTAAATAATCTTAAAAATTATATATAAACAAATTGTCACATGCTTTTAAATACTCAAAATAAATATTATTTTAAATTATTAATTATAAATAATTTTAAAATCTCGATCCAAACTTCGGTAAATAAAAAATAATCTTAAACGAGAAAATGAAATACATAAACAAAAATGTAATAAAAAAGAACAAGATCCTCTAATGAAATAGAAAGGGAAAATGCGCTGACAGTATCGACGCCGTTCACTGGAACGCGCGGAATAGTTTCGGACTTCCTCCGTATTGCTCGAAAGAATATTCCGTTGGAAGTTGCCGCAGCGGCGAGAGCCGGGAGGATTTTGGGAATCGAGTGAAAATGTCGACTGTTTACGTATTGGAGCCGCCGACGAGGGGGAAGGTGGTGTTGAATACTACGTGTGGCCCGCTCGACATCGAGCTCTGGCCTAAGGAAGCTCCAAAAGCCGTCAGGAATTTCGTTCAGCTCTGTCTCGAAGGCTGCTACGATAATACCATCTTTCACCGGATCATCAAGGACTTCATTGTTCAGGGCGGCGATCCTACAGGCACCGGCACAGGTCCGTCCGTTTCTTTATCGCTTCCATCTGATTTTGTGTTGCTTAGGGTTTAGGTTTCGCAAGTCTTTTTATTCTACTCGAAGTGGATAGTTGGTAGAGAAAGGGAATCGCTTGTGTCGGTGAAATTAGAAAGAATTCCAGTGAACATGTCGTTCACGAAAACCAATCAAATCATGGAGTGACCCTGTGGTCTAGAGTGACTTAGTGACGGGTTCAATCCGTATTTCACCTAGAAAATAATTTTTTACAGTTACATCCAAATTCTCGTTTCAACTAGAAAATAATTTTTTATAGTTTCCTTTAACATCTGAATGGTGTAAGGTTAGTCGATATGTTCTATGAATTTTGTTGAAGTATTCACAAATTGGCCCGAATATTCACGGATATCATAAAATAGCAATTGCAGTTAATGAAGTTCACACGGTATCGTTCTCCGCCCAATGGTGTTTTGAAGTTCAATAACTTGAAATTTTGTTAGCTCTCTTAATTTGTCGAGAATGTTTAATTTCTTTGTGGGATGTAGTCAGTGGCTATACTGTCCTTAGACACTGTAGGAAGGTGTTTCCATAGTGTTTGTGAACACCACGATAGAACAATTGAAGAAGAAGCTTATCAAGCAGTTCAAACTACCTTGTTACTATATGTAGGCGGGGAGGTATTAGGCAAGGAACAAATTTGTAGTCAGAAGGAGGGGTTAGGTAAATATGTAATGTGACTAAAAGGAAGAGGGAACACGAGCGAAATTGCAGGGCTTTCAATTTTCCATTGCAACAAGAATCGATCTTGAATGTTTTATTGAATATTTAAAATTTATTAATGCTTGGCTGTCTTACTGATTGCTAACACCACGACCAAAATTTTCCTTCATACTTTGTTTGCATATCTGGAGTACTACTAATTTTAACGTGTAACTGGAGCCCTGCCATGTAGAAGAATTCGTGCTTATGCATCATTATCTTTCATACTTAGCTTTTTGCATTTTCAAGCAGGAGGTGAAAGTATATATGGGGGTGTTTTCCCAGATGAGTTTCACTCAAGGCTTAGATTCAAGCACAGGGGCTTAGTAGCATGTGCAAATTCTGGGTCACCTCATTCAAATGGAAGTCAGTTTTTTATAACCTTGAGTCGATGCGATGGACTTGACAAGAAGCACACTATTTTTGGAAAGGTAACAATGATTCTTATTGCACAACCATTTTTATCTCGATTTCTGATGTGACGCTGGAGTGCATTTGTTGTTTTAGGTCACCGGGGATTCTATATATAACTTAACAAGTTTGGGTGAGTTTGAAACTGACAAGGATGATCGTCCTGTGGATCCACCCAAGATTAAATCAGTTGAGGTAAGATCAAATGGTAGAAGTTTTGAAGGAGGTTGCAGTTTCATGATAGTTTTTACTTTTGATACTACTTTCATGTTTTCCTTGTGTTATAAGCTTCAATCGTCAAAACTTCAAAAAAATCTGTAAGTGCCTAACTTTCTTTAGATTTTTTATTTTAGGTGTTATGGAATCCATTCGATGATATTGTTCCAAGAGCACCTGCAAAGCCTGTGGCCCCATCCACTGTTGATTCTGACAACAAGGACACTAAGAAGAAAGCCGTGAAGTAAGAGTTGATACGTTTTGAAATTTTCTTTTGACATACATGCTATGGTTATCCCTGATTAAACTATTGCTTGGTATGCTTGCATATTGTAGAAAACTGAATTTACTATCATTTGGAGAAGAAGCTGAAGAAGATGAGAAAGAACTGGCAACTGTAAAGAAAAAAATTAAGAGCAGTCATGATGTATTGGATGATCCACGTCTGTTGAAGGAAGCGGTTCCAAACAGTGAATTGGTAAGTGTTAACTGACATAATTAAACTTACTCAACCTATTAGCTTAAACTTTTAGGTTGATTGGTTATTTATATAATTTAATATGGTATTCAAAGCTGAGGTTCTGAGTCGAATTCCTGCCAAGTCGTTTCCTCCCCATTTAAAATTGAATTCCACTTATAGGGCATTTCTCAAATTTTTTTAGACTCACAAGTGAGGGGAGTGTTAATTGACAATTAAATTTTTTTCAACCTATTAGCTTAAGCTTTTGGGTTGATTTTTTATTTAAATAATTCAGCAGTAAGTAAATTAACGAGAATAGAATTACAACTTTCAATAACATTGGTCATCTTCTTTTCAATTAGAAGTCTTTTGTAAGTTATTTTGGGGTTTTCCCATCTTTGTAGTACCATTAATCAATGAAATTGTTTGCTATCGAAAATAATAATAAAATAAATAACATTGGTTATCATTGTTCGCAATTTTTTTTTTTTAAGGGAATAATGAATTAATATAAGCTTACTGCTCTTTTGATCCAAACAATATTTTTCTTTTTAAAAATCTGAATGCTTCATTTCAATTTTCCCCTTGATTACGTAGGAGATTTGTTCTTCTAAAATAATGTCTGTAATCTTGTATATATATTTGTTATCTTGTTCTATTCTCAATGAAAGTTAAGCTGTTGTAATGGCCAAAGGTTAGTTGTGAATCTGTGATCATTTATGGCACATATAAAATATTTGTTGGCTTCTAACTGAACATGATAAACTTATTTTTTATTTTATTTAGTTATTTTTTAATAAGATAATGACTTTTTGAGTGCAGGACAATAAAAGAACAAGGGAGATGCAGCTTTCTGTTAGAGAAACTTTAGCATCAAAGAAACAACAGTCTCGCAGAGATTCAGATGCAGAAAATTCTAATCTCCCTCAATACAGTGATAGTGATGATGAAGCTAACTTTGATGCCCGTATGCGTCAACAAATATTGAGAAAAAGAACAGAGTTGGGAGAGGCACCATCCCACCAGAAGTCTAAACATGGTAACATTAACATTCTTTCACACTCTTTGCATTTTATTACTTCCATTTTGGAACTAAGCTATTATCATTTAGTCTTTTCACACGGTTTCTGTATGACATGAGTCACATGACTGATGCTACTTAAAACAATTTAATTTTTTGTTGGTTCAGCTTTTACATTTTCACATGGCTAAGAATTGCATTAAGTAATTCCTAGAGGAGAAAGGGAAAGTGTTCCTTAAACTTTTATTTAGTTTTGGAAATGATAATCTAACTTTCATTGAATTATTCAATCATAACGTAGTGGATAAGGCACCTATTACCACCTTCTAACCCGCAATTCTGCAAGTTAAAAAACCCCATCTTTGGGCTGGTGCCCATTTTAAGTATTGGAATGGGATAGGGAACATCACGTAGAATGTTATATATCCAGTGTATTAGTAAATAAGAAGAAAAGGAAAATGAAAGAAACAAAGTCAGGAAGTTTGAATCCAGGCAGTTAGTTAAGCTTTATGGAAGATGGATAATTGGGTGCATATATTCCATGTCGCATGATCAAAATATTTTATGGAATAGTAGGTTTGCAAGATTATACCATTGTGTAGATGACATAAAGTTATTATAATCAAACCTTTGTTGCCATTTATCTTTTTCCTCGGCCAAGATTTTTCTGTAGAATCTACCAAATCTAAGTTTGGGGCTTTGAGATCTGACTGCCCACAATTACTCGTGCGAACTACTTGATGTTCTGAATTTAATGTGCAGGGACTTCTGACTCAGGGAATAATGATGGATCTACTCCAAGGTATAAAAATATAACTCGAACTCATGTTTCCTCCATGTTCTTTATCTATCTACTTTTGTTGGAGTTAGTAAAAGGGAATTGTCGTACCTTCTCATGCCCTCACAACTTCATTGTTTTTATTCCTTGCGCAATTGCA
Organism: Cyclanthera cordifolia; assembly: GCA_037832605.1. Lineage (NCBI taxonomy): Eukaryota > Viridiplantae > Streptophyta > Magnoliopsida > Cucurbitales > Cucurbitaceae > Cyclanthera > Cyclanthera cordifolia. The sequence continues at coordinate 1,662,123 of JBBMEG010000022.1, read as the reverse complement.
TGTTTCCTGTTTAAGCTGCAAAAGAAGGCATGGTTTTTGTGTTAATAGTCATGGAGTTCAGAACATTAAGTTTTATTATATGAGGCTCTCAAGTTCACAAGTTCTGTTTCTGTTTAGAGATTGGCCGGGGGATTCCTAGTAAGTCCTAATGTGATAGATGTGTTGAAAATTAGGTTTGATTTTACCTATCGATAAATTTGTTTCTTATCCCAAAATAGATGAAGTTTGAGCTTCTGCAATTAGATTTAGAGCTACCTGAGTTGTGGACCACTTGAGGGTCTTGGAGGATTAAGAGGTAATAGATTCAATCCTACGATATCCACCCACCATAGAACTAATTTCTTACAAATTTCTTTGACAATCAAATGGAGTAGATCAAGTAGTTATCTTATCTCATAGTTGAGAGTCGAGGTTGGACAGCTATGGATGAAATTCTATGAGCTGTTTACACAAACTATAGTTTAGGCGATTTATGCTATTTTATCTTTTATTCTTCCACATAGAAGCTGCAACTGAAACCTATTTACTTGTTTATAAAGCAAGTATTTGACCTTGGTCATTGATGTTAATCTTAATATATAGCAGTCATCATGGTTTCAAAAAAAAAGGAAAAAAGGACTCATCATAGCTTAATTATAATCTTCATTTTTAAAGTTTCATCATGGAGGTTGAAGAATCAACATATTATTATTGTCAAGGTCATTGGATGTTTTGAAAAAAATTAAAACATCTGCATGTCCATTGTCTTTTAACAGGCTCAGTGCTGAGACTAATCGTGAGCAACCAAAGATTGAAAAGTTATCTATGAAGAAAAAAGGAATTGGATCCGAAGCAAGAGCGGAGAGAATGGTCAATGCTGACACAGACATGCAGTTATTGGGTGAAGCTGAAAGAGGGAGACATCTGCAAAAAATGAAGAAGAGGAGACTTCAAGGACGCGAAGATGAAGTATGTTCTAAACTTCAATGCTTGTGAATATTAATTTATATCGTATTTTATTTTGATAAGGAAAATTTCATTTTGTTTGAAACTATATTGCAATGAGATGAGATAAATAGCTTTTCACTTGATTTTGGGCAATGAGTCAATGGCAATTGTGAATTCTGATCATTGTCAGTCACGCTCCAACTAGTTTGCTTTGATTTATTTGAATAACATAGCGTCTTTATCTTTTTATCTGAATATGAAAATTTACTAAAAAACTCTTAACATTAGCTTTTACTTTTGTTCTTCATCCCTTCTTTCTTGTGGGCCCGTTCCATAACAAACAGCCGTGACAATGCTTGACTAAAACTTGAATTTTATTGATTAGCAAATCCAGATAATACTTCTAGGGTATGTTTGGCTTCGGCGGGAAGGGAAGGAAAGAGATAAATGAAGGAAAGTAAAAATAAATTAGTGATTGTTGAGATGTAACTCGGTGAGTCAAAGAGTGGGAATAGGTCCTTTCCTTACCATTCCTTTCCACCGTAACAAACATGTCAATGGGAATCTTAGCTTTATTACGCCCTTAAGCTGAGATCTTAATGGTGTGTTTGGGGCAAGGGGAATGAAAATGATTACGGAAGGAATGAAAATTGGGGGAGAATGATTAATTGTGTTTGTGGTTAAGAGAATAATTATGAAGAAAACGATTAATTGTGTTTGGGGGAAAGAGAATGATAATGAAAAAAATAAAATAATGGTTATGAGGCGAGTGAAAAATAGTTATGGGGAGAATAAAAAGTTGTTATGGGAAGAATAGAAAGTAGTTTGGAGGATAATAAAAAGGTAATTTTGGGGAAACGTGATTATGGGAGGAATGATTCTCGGTGGCCCAAACACCGAGAATCATTCTTGGTCCCATTCTTCCCCCTTTATTAATGGTGGCTCAAATACCCTCTAAATCATTCTATCGCATTGTTGGGTTGTGGCTTTGAAACCATATTTGGGAATGACGCTAAGATTCCCTACAAAATGAGGAACTTCTTTTTGCATAGATATTCACGCCTTCTTCATACATCTTCTGTCTTTATTTACTTTTCCTTTTCCGTTTTTGCTACTTATAGGTTTTGGCAAAACTTGCGAATTTTAAGAAAGCCATTTCTGGAAAACCAGCAACTTCAAGCGCTGAATCTGGGGAAGGCAATGATGAATTGTCAGACTGGAAATCTGTTAGGTTAAAATTCACACCGGAGGCTGGGAAGGTTTGTGAATTTTATTACCATGCTTTAATTTTCTAAAGGCCAAATTCGTACAACACATTAAATTCACATATCATTCCTTAAAAGAAAAGATAGCATATTATTCCTATCATCATTTCAGCCTGCCTGAACCTTTACCCTTTGCCCGATAGAAGATCATCAGTATATGCTATGTTCTTTTATCTGTTTACTATACAAATCCATCTAGTTAGGAGGTGTTTGTTTTTGAAATTGTGGAGTGATTATTTTGAGTGATTAGAAGTAAGAAGTTATTTTGAGTGAATAGAAAAGAGAAATTGTAATAATAACTCGTTTGGACGAAGTTTGAAGGAGTGATTATAAAAACTCTTTTATTATAGCTCCATAAATGAGTGCATAAGGTGAAAAATTCAATCCATGATGGCCACCTACCGAGGAATTAATTTCCCACAGATTTTCTTGACGGCCAAATGTTGTAGGGTCAAGCAGTATGTCCCGTGACAATAGAAAAAAAAAAGAAAAAAAAGGTTCCATAAATACACCAAACAAACAGCCCCTTACGAATTTAGTCTATGGTTCTTTATGTCTGGTTTTTCTTAAAAAAATAGTTTTAATTGTTGGGACATATATTTTATTCTACTGAAAAAAATGAACCGAAATCCTTATCAATATTCATTATCACTACTTGATGTTAAGGCTTCTTTATTGACCATGGATGATGCAGGACCGCATGTCTCGTAGTAACGACCCAAATGACTACGTTGTACATGACCCTCTTCTCGAGAAGGGGAAAGAGAAATTCAACAAAATGCAAGCCAAACAAAAGCGACGCGATCGGGAATGGGCTGGGAAATCGCTTACTTGACCTGACCCATCAGCCAGGACTCAAGACAATGGTCCATGGGTAGGTTAAGTGCCAGATTTTATCTTGGCTCCATTTTTTTTTTTTTTTTGCCGTCGAACCAGATCATAAAATACTTCTCTATTCCCAGAGTTTAATTGAGGTTTCATTATTGACAGCCATTTGTTTCAGGCACACGAATTTCTGGATCTGGAAAGAGAAACAACACACGACTCTCTCAGCACATCTCAATGTATTCTTCGTCTGTAATTTCCTTTTCAATTTGAAACATAAATTCTATCCCATCTGTCAAAATGTAATTATTTTCCATGGATTAAGTTATAGATTTGTTTGACACAAATAGCAGGAATATGGATATCATCCTAAGTTTACAAATTGAGTTATGATTTGGCCAAACCCCATCTTCAAATGCTTCTTCTAGAAAGAAGTTTAGGCATGGAAAATGATTGTGAATATTCTTTGGGCAGATATAATTCCAATTTTAAAAATCATGGGTTGACCTTGCCTAGGCTTGTTGAATTAAATGACGTTTGGATTGAGATTATAAGAGTATTTAGAATGAGAATATTTTAAGAGAATTTAGAATAAGAATTTATTTTGAGTATTTAGAAATAATGATTCAAGTCAAAAATTTGTTTTAATATAATTTTTAAAAGTATTTAGAATGAAAATTTATTTTCAAGTATTTAGATCTAATAAAGACAGTCAAAAGATCATTTGGATGGATGTAGTTTCTTAAGAAGTATTTAGTAAATATTATTTCTAAATACTCAATCCAAACATCCCTTGAGAGAGGATGGATTCAATCTATATGATATCGATCTATTTAGAAACTATTGTTTTACTGATTTTTTCTACATTTCAAACATTATAAGATCCAAGTAATAGAATAGTTAAGGTGTATGTAAATTGATCCATACATGAATAAATTACCTTATATTGACAGTTTTATTCTCGGAGGATTGTTGAAAAGCTTGATATTCTGTTGTGTACTGCGCATTCAGACTTGAAAAAGTCTTCAACAGCGCATGTTCTTTGCAGAGACGTTTGCGCCGTTAGACGCGCAAAGATAGTCGGCCAGCCATACTGTGACAGGAAAATTTTACTCGTTCAAATTGGACGGACTCTGCCACCCAACCGTTTATTATTTTGGTGGCAAATTTATGAACTTGTTTTTTTCTTTTTTATTATTGGTTGAGAAGGTAAGGAAATGTGTTTTAACCTAACTCACCCTATTCTATTGGATTCTTTGACTTGAAACTATATTGTGTTTAAGTTATAATAACTCAATACCTGATCGTTTGATTTTGGTTTTTGAAATTTAAATTTGTATTTACTCAAATTCTTTATATATATTTCATATTCTCTCAACTATTAATCGTAATTAAATCTTATAAATCAATACAGATATTTGGAATTTATCTTTTAAGTCACGTTTTATGATTTTTTTTTTTTTTTTTTGATTTTTGAAATTTATTTCTGGTGCTACTGTTCTAATACATCATTTTCATGCATTTAATATTTATGTCTTGTATTTTTAAAAATCAAATTAAAAATTTTAAGCTAAAATAAATAGTTTTCAAATATTTATTTTGGTTTTTCGAATTTGGTTGGAATCTACACTACTTAATACGAAACCAAAAATGAAAAACCAAATTGTTATGGAACGGGATTTTAATTTTCAAAATTTTGTTTTATGTCTAAAAACACAAGCAAATTGGAGATATCAAAGTTATGAAAAGTAGTAGTTGTAGGTTTACGTTTTAAAAATAAAAAAAATAATAAACTAAGGCTGTGTTTGATAACCTTTTTTTTCGTTTTTGGTTTTTAAAATTTAAGTCTATTTTTTTACCTCAATTGTCTACGCATGGCTATATCTCTTTAAGAAAGTATATGAATCATAACCAAATTTCATAAACTAAAATAATTATTTAGAAACTATTTATTTTTAGTTTTCAAATTTTGGATTTGTTTTCAGAATACAAGTAAGAGGTACGTATTAAATTCATGAAAATTATGTGTGGATTCATAGTAGTAGACTTAAATTCCAAAAATCAAAATAAAAAATGAAATAATTATCAAACTGGGTCTAAATGATGATCAAACATGACTTTAATAATTCGATTATACAAATAGTTTTTTTTTTTTGTTATAACTTGTATACGTTATTACAATCTCTGTTATAATTGGCCCTTTATAACATTTCTTGTTATAATAACACAATTACTACTTAAAATACCAGTTGTAATTAGGTATTTGTGCCAAAGTAAAAGTGAGCATAATTCAGCTGACACACTAGTGATGCAATAACATCTACCCGATCAATGGTTTGATTCCTTTTTGTATCACTTTTTACTTAGGAATATTTGTAGTTCTCACTCCAATTTGTATTAAAAAAAAAAAAAAAAAAGATATTTGCTACTTGGTAACATTAGTATATTCCTGATAAAGAGTGACATAGGGTTTGGTATATTATGGTGTTTTTGTGACTGAGTGTGAAATGGGGTTAAGAGATACCTTACATAATCAGGTTTAAACAAAAATTTGCATTTTTCATGTGTGACTTTGTGCTTAGTCTTTTTATTGTTCATAATTCCTTTTAGTCTAATTATTAAAATAATAATAATATATATAATAAAGGTCTCCCATATCCCAAAGTTTTCATGAGAGCAATTCAATTCTTCATAAAAAGTGTGGGGTTTTGTTTTTAAAAAACATTATGGTTATTGAATTTTTTTTTTTTTTTTTTGACAATAAAAAAATTGTTTTTTAGTAGTTGATCGGTCTATGCTTTCAAAAAAGAAAAAAAAAACACACTTTGAGACTAGTCAAACATATAAAATAAATCTAATATGTTTCACTAAAAAAAATATATATATATATTATGGAGTATTGTCCAGTACTTTTTTATAATTCTAATATTAATAATTATGAATGCAAATATATTTATGAGAAAATTAAAAAAATAAAATAAAAATTCATTGATGGGTTAATATTATGAGGTTAAATAGAGAAACAAAAAAAAAACATTTGTCATTAGTTTACCCATTCTTTTAGAATCAACATTTCACCTACAAATTTAGAATATAATAATCCAAAAAGTTGGTAGTACGTTAATTTTATCCTTTAGTGATAATTTTTTTGACTCTCGTTTATTTGATAATAGTAAAATTTCTTTGATAGTCTCTCCAATTTATTTCAATAAAAGAAAAAAATAAAATACAACAGAAAAGGCACCAAAATGTGAAAGTAAGTCCACAATTACCGTTTGCTTGACTCTCTCTCTCTCTTTTTTTTTTTTTTTTTTTTTTTTTTTGGAGTACACCGTTTGCTTTACGGTGATTTAATTGAAATTGAAGAAATTAAAGAAATTAAGGGAGAAAAAGAATCATATATAAATAAAGTTTGAGTTTTATTTTTTCAAAAAAAAAAAGAAAATTGAAATTAAATTTTATGGGGAGGTGCCACACAGCCTCTTCAGTAGTCAAAAGTTAGCGTAGAAATTTGAATATTTTTTCAGCTCAACCTTCTAGACCTGGCCCATCCAGCCGTCATATGGTCTCCCTCCTTTTCACCAGAGAAAAATTAGGAAGAGAATAAACAAATTAAAAAAAAAAAAAAAATATATATATATATATATATATATTTACTTAAATTTAAGATAAATTATAAATTTAATTTTTATTATTAGAGTTTTAAATTTTAACATATTTGATTTAATCGTGAAATATGATACGCATATATATTATGTTGCATAGTCTATCTGATTATTTTTACGACTATTTAGATTTTGGAGTTGAGAAATATTTGTTTGGGTAGAACAGATTTTTAGTATCGGTTGTGAATTAAGAACAAACCCGTGAAAGATCAATAACCAATTATATTGAACTTGCAGACAAACACATATCATTTCAGAATGTTTTGTCTTAACTCGCACGAGTCTTACGAAAATTTGTAAGAGGTCACTCAATGAAAGATTACAATTAGTTAAGCACATTTAATTGTGAAGTTTCTATAATTGAGTAAAAAAGAATGTGCACTTTGTTAGTATATGTTGTACAAATCAATTCTTTTGAGTCTTTCTTAGTTTCTATCCCAAAATCCTTCTTATTTAGACGTGGACTCAGTTCATTCACGTATCCCTCTTAATTGCAGGCGTTACCACTTAAATATTCGTCCCAAACGGAGAGGTTTCACTCTGATATCATTTGTAAAGACTCAACCCAAAATATGTGTCAAAACCTGACCTTTACACTAATAAATGAATTTCAACACTTAAAATGACATGTACATGTTCATAAAACAAGTTAAATAAATGGAATGACGTACGACAACTAAGTTTAAAAGCTCTCAAAACGCATATTAAAGTTACTCAGAGTAAAATCTAAAACATAAAAACATTATTCAAATACAATAAATTAACATATACCCTAAAAAAATCATGCAGAAAGAAACATAAGCTATATAAAACGATAAAGTGTGTAATATGAGACAATCTTCTTCTAATATTTTGCGAAAAAATGAATGAACCGAATCCAAGAATCCGAACCCAACCCTAATCTAAAGTACATTATAATCCAATTCTTAGGACTTTGGTTGGGTACTACATTTGTTATGAATTGTCAATTTCCTTTTAACATCTCTACCCAACACCTTAATGAAGTTCAATGAATCGTCGATGACACGTCATAAGATAAAATAACAATAGAAACAAAAATATAGAAAAATAAATATTTTTTTAATGAAAAATAAATCATTTTTGTAGCGTCATAATTTATAGTGCTGTCATTTTGCTGAAATTCTTAAAGAAGATTAAATAAAGGTAAATAATTATTTACAAATGTCCATAAATTTTAAAGAAGATTTCAAAAAAATATGTGTCCCTCAAAATTAGATTAAATTAGAGTTAAATTATAAATTTGGTTCTAAGTTAGAATTCATTAATATATAAATTTTAGTCTCTATAATTTGAATAAAAATATAAAATGTAGTCTCATAATTTAGACAAAATATTTATCTTGTATAGTTTGATAAAATTTGAAAAATAGTTGTTATTATTAATTGTCCAATTAATTAGGTAGAGGTAACTTCTCTCGTTATGAATGATGGTTTTATGTATAAGCAATTACTTATCTCGCACTTACACCAACAATTACAAACGAGGTTTTATTAAATCTTAGGGACTGAATTCTAGTTTCTCAAATTATATAGAGACTAAATTGTAAATTTCTCCAAATCATAGGGACTAAAGTCTAAAATTTTAAATTATAGGAATCAAATTTTAACTTTTTTTTTTTTTAACCAAATTTAAAGTTTACCCTTAAATTATTAAATACATGTTTGATATGATGGGAAGAGATGGGAAGAGAAGGAAACTGCTCAATTTTTATTGTTTGGCCACCTAGTTATTATTTCATCAATCACTAATTTATTCTCCCATCTCTTTGTTTATTCCTTATTTTCTTTCTCTTCCATTCCTTTAATTTTCCTTCTGTTCTAGCCGTAGCTAAACATGATCTAAAATTTTATTTAAAAGATATCACCTTATGCATGTTCTTGACTCAAATTAGATAGTTGTATTTTGATAATTTTCGAATTTTGTTTATAATGTCTATTCATTTTATGCCCGTTTACTTTTGATTTCATTCATAATTATTTTTACTCTCCTTGTAACAACCAAAAAATGTCTAGGTTTAAAAAGTGAATTTCTAACCTTATTGAATTAAGAATTATTTTAAAGGCATTAATTATTAAATTAAGTGAAATTAATTGAGTTAATTAGATTATAATTATATGTATGTCATTATATATATATATACATATTTTTTTTCTTCTAGCAAACATCTAAGAAAAACTCAAGTTTGGAGTTATATGTCCTCTTTTTCAAACACACTTATTGATTTGATTCATCTTTCCAAACAATCGCAAACAAATACTTCGTTTTCAGCTATCAAACATCACACTTTTAAAAGTCGTGAGCTGCTGTGAAGTCTGCGAGTCGTGCCCACCTCGCCACAAAGAACCCAATGTGCGAGGCTAGCCGCCTTCACCGTCGCGTGTGCCTTGAGCCGAGAAGGCATCCCTGTGGTTCGCGGCGAGCCATCTTAATTATTGCTAGTGCCATTCACGTCCCCTTTAGCAGTGAGCCACTAGAATTTGCCACCTTTGTCGCTTTTCTCACCCCTATATTGTATCTTATGGGCATTGTTGAAACCCCTTGTTGTAGAGTTGAGATATCATTGATCGTTGACCAAAATGTGTAGATCCATGTGTGTTAATTTTGTTGCCATATAGTATAAGTTGGCCTTTGTTAAAACCATGTGGTTTGTACTTGTTAGAATTTTGTGGATCAGGAGCTTGTTTGTACAACACCTTTGTAAACTAAGAATTTTGTAATGACTTGATGGGTTGTTATTGACCTTTAAGTAATTCTCTTTAAGATTTGGAATGTTGATCACAAACTAAGTTTCATGTGGAAATTTGGCTAATCTACAATGCTTTGACCAACCATATCTTGTTGGCAATCTTTGGATTATCCTTGTATATTGACAATTTGACCATAAAAGAGTTGCTTATATATATGTCATGCTTGTTGTAATGGGAGTTCATTTTAACTGAGTTGACCAGATTTTACTAAATCAATTGAGTTGACCTAGTCTTGAGACTCGAAAATCCATTCTTGATGTTTGGTCTCTTTTGTTAATTTCGACATTTTGAATCTATTTTTATAATTTTAGGTGCTAATTCTAACCTTTTATTTGTTAGGGCTATATTTTCGAGATATGGTCTTCGTAGTTCATTGGATTTTGATGCTAGGGAGCTCATGTGTGGATTTAGGTCAAGGTAAGAAATTGTTACTCTTGTTCGTGGCATGTGGTTAATAACATGTTTGTGGTTAATAACATGTATGCATGTTCAATATGTTTGATGTCTTTGGTTTACTCTGTTTGGAAAAACCTTTCCTAAATTATCATTGCAATAATTAGCAGAAAATAATCGAGTAATTAAAAAAGGAAAACTATTAAATAGAACACATATATAAATTTACGTAAGAGAATACAAAATGAATTTAACTAGAGTTACTACATCAAGTTTAAAGTGCTTCTTACTAAAATGCCTTGAATCTAATGTCTTGTTCTTCTTTTATAGTGTTTGAAGTACACCATATTTTCTTGCATTTTTCCGACGTGGGAGATTTCTCTTCTAATACAATGTCAAACTTCAACAAATTCCACCTTGGAGAGATATTTGAAGAGAATCCACATTTTTTGCTGCAACATTGTCTTCATCAACAATCATAATTTCTACTCTGAGAATTATACTATATGTTCCACCATCGAAGTATACCACTTGAAATCTCACATCCCAAAACTTTTCTTCATCCCATGTCCATACACATTAATTAAATGGATTTCTTTTTAGGATAATATATAAATGAAATAATTGACATGGGCCATTTTATATCATTTAATTCAACTAAATATATTTTTTTTCATGGATAAAAGACATGATCACTTTGTGATCGTTTTTTCTACGTTAAAAAGTTGAGATTCTTCAACACATTTATAAGATATGTGAGTTACTGATCTTTTTATAGTCAATTGATTTTAAAATGAAATATCATATTATCTAATATGATATCAGAATTTCATGTGGGTCAATAGTTCCCTAAATGACAATCTGACCTAAAATGGATGATAATTTGGACCTCACTCAATCCAGCAAAAGATTGAAACAGGTATTTCGATCCATAAATTTAACTATACCCATCATAATCAATGCCATCAAATATTAAAGAAGTAAATTTCATACTATCTCTTACACTATATTATACAATATTAGCTTAAAGAGAAAGTGAGATATTCAAAAGTATGTAAAATGTCCCTTTTTTTCTTTTTCTTTTTTTTTCTTTTTTTTTTCCTTTTTTTTCTTTTAAGTTGGATTGAGGTTTGCGTTTGTTCAAGGCAGAAGACTTTGACTCAACAAAAATAGAACACACATTTCTTGAAGTTAGTCTAGAAAGCATTCAATATCGGAGGAGCTAACCATGGTAGTAGTTAAATAAAAATATTTAATTATATGTTTACTATCTTAACTTTCAAACTTGTTAGGGGGTGTTTGTTTGTGGGTTTTAATTGAGTTCGCGTGTTAGGTTTTATCAAATACTTGTTTGGAAAGTCAAAAAATAGAGCACTTAAATTTTCCAAATAAATGCTCCATAAATTCACAAAATAAGTTCATTTGCATCAAATAAGTGTTCTATAAACCCACAAAATAAGTGCTCCAAATTTTTTATTACAACTATCAAAACGTCATACAAACAAGCAATTACCTCGAAACTCATAACAAAACCACACCACAAACAAACAACCATAACAAACATTTTTCTAAAATCATGAAACAAAATAAGTATTTAATTTTAAACACTCCACTAAAGTTATCAAACAGACGAGCTATTATAAAAACAAAAATCTTTAAATATTCCTAATAAATCCTCATACCTAAACATTCAAAATAAACACTCTATAAAATCTCAAACAAACGCCTCTTAAGACTAAGTCGTCACAAATAAAAATATTTTAATTATATTTTTACTATCTATACTTTCAAAACTTCCAAATTATCTCAAATAACATTAGTTATGTCAATAATATCTATCCATTTTTAAAATTTTTAAAAATACGCTGAAATTAAAATTAAAAAAAAAAAAAAAAAAAAAAAAAAAAAAAACAACAACTTTCGTAAACACTATTGACAATTAAGTTTAATTTTTCTGAAATTTGATACAGTTTTATTTTGAAAATACTAACTAATTTTTTTTTTTTAATGTATTCTCAATTATTGAGTTGTTGAATAAATATATTAAAGCTTAATTTGATTAATATATATGTTTTTTCTTTTCAAAATATTAAAAAATTTATAACGGTTATTCTTTTTTAGCTCTTTACATATTTTTCCTCTACCGAAACTATTCATAATAAATATATATTATCAACCTTTAAAATGTTGTAATAACAATTTGGTAAAATTATAAGTTGCATAAATTAAATTTCATAACTTTTTTTTTTTAAACAATAACTGTTACCATCTTTTGTAACTCTGCAAATATGAAAAAAAAAAAAAAAAAAAACAAAATTGTAGTTGTGATGAATTCAAATTTCTTTAACCTTTAATAATGTCACAAAATAATCATGAATATAAACTAATTAAAATGTTCCATTAAAAAAAAAACATTAACCTAAGATAACATAAAAATAAATTGAAAAGGGATTATGGATCATGTTT
>JBBMEG010000022.1:1636270-1649714 GCA_037832605.1 Cyclanthera cordifolia | reverse complement strand
AAAATGTTCCATTAAAAAAAAAACATTAACCTAAGATAACATAAAAATAAATTGAAAAGGGATTATGGATCATGTTTGTTTTTGTTGGAAGACAATGGGTTATTTTTCTTCCTAAACTCTTTTATTTAGTGACAAACAATTATCTTAATCACTTTTAAGTTCTCCATTAAATTTGTTTTTTTTTATTAAATTTACTACTTAAACATTATTAATATTAATCTCCTAATCAATAATTAATTACTCAATTAATATTAATTTCGCTACTAGTTGAATATCATTAGAACACAATAATGTCTAAAAAAAGGTTAGAGATGACAATGCAAGTAACTAAGTAATTAATATTATAAAAATGTAAGGTTAGGTAAAGTATTTTTAAAAGGTGACAAAATCATGTTAATAAGAGTAGTAGCTCAGTATTATTAATGTAGATTGGATGACCAAAAGTTCAAAGATTCAAATTAAAATACGTGAATAAAAAGTTGCCACTTATATTATATATATATATATATATATATATATTATTGGTTCGGTTTTTGTTGATCTTGTGTCAAATCGATAATTGAACCAATATCTTCCGTTTTTTCAATAATTGGATCTGAATTGATGTCCAGTAAAAGACAAAATCATCGATTTGGTTTTAATTTGGTACGGTTTTCGATTTAATTTCAATAAAATTTTGGTTTATTTTTAACATTTTTTGTTTCATTCACAATTTTATTTTAAATTTTATTCTAAAGACTTTTTTTTATTGAAAAACAAAATCACAAATTTTACTTCTTACTTCATATTTCACAATTAAATTGTTTTTTCCATCACATTTAAATATCAACCTAGGTTTTATTTATTATTATTTATATGTTCTCTTGCATTCAATTTTTTAATAATTATTGTCTCATGAATTGAAACCAAATCGATATGTTTAATCTTCTGAAATATCAAATCGAAGAAATTTAATGACCGAATATGGTTGTAAAAGAATTATATTTTATTTTTAAAATTTAATTTAAAAGAGAAAAAAAAATGGAAAATTCCAAAAGCGCGTGTTCCCAATCCCAAGTCACCGCCTCTGGGCTAACAACCGCCCTCAGTGGAAGCCGTAAACAAAGCACATTCGCCCTTTCTGCGTTCACACTTCCAAACCTTTTCTTTTCTTTTTTTATTTTTTCATTTTTTCAAATATAAAATAAACTAAAATTAATTTTATTTTTTTATGATTTAATATTGTTTATTACTCCTTTATTTGGCATGTTTACATTATATTTATATCTTCATTCTGATGTGGGCCCCACATTCCTTGTTTCGATTCAATTTCAATAGATAAAAACGCGAATAACTAAAATCTGATTGATAAAAAAATAATAATAAATGAAATGAAGGGAACTCATTTGACTTTGAATAATTATTAAGAATTTGACCAATTATTATTATTATTATTATTATTATTATTATTTTAAATGAAATCCACCAACTAAATTATAGGCTGAAATTTTATTTTCACCCACCATTATCATTTTAATTTATAGTCTTAAAAAAAAAAACTATGATTCAAAATATGTAGGGTTGGCAAGAAAATAACAATAAAAATTTCTAATTGATTGATTCTTTAAGTGTTTTTTGTTTATATTCAAATTCAATAACAATAAACACAAATAATTAAAATCTGATTCGGAAAAAAAAAATAATTGAATAATGATAAAAACAAATTTAAAAAAAAATGGACCAATTAAAGTTTTTTTCTTTTTTTTTTTTTAATGAAACCCTACCAACTAAATTATTATTATTATTTTGAGATAACCAACTAAATTATATTTGCTAGCAGTTTACATACGCTTCATTATAATTAATATTCATCTTTTGTATAATTTCAAAATGTTAATTAAAATGAGATTTGAATTTAAATACATATAAATTTATATTTTTATTGCAATTTTAATTTATGTTTGGTATGCAATGAATGATGGTAACATGATCAAAATTTAGTGGTTGAAATACTTTTGTAAGTTGTTTGTTCGAAATATGTTAAATTGTTTATTAAAAAACAAACTTCATTTTTTATGTGAGAATAAAAAAAAAACATTTAATTCTCTAAACTCTAGAAAGATCTGAATATCCACTTTAGCTTTCTTTGTTTACTATTTCAATGTCGTATTTAAATCAACATCGTTAAAGTATCTAACATAAACATAAAGTTAAAGATATTCAAATTGTGGATTTTTATTTTTATTTTTTCTTGATAATAGATAATCACACTGTATCCGGGGTGATCATGACCGTGTACTACACTCTCACTTAACATGAGAAAAAAAAATGTTAGTCAATTTTAAAAACATCATCCCCAATGTTTCTAATAAACCATTTTTTTTATTTTAATATATAGCATATAAATATCATTTAAGTTTGTGTAATTTTCTATAAATATTTATTTCTAATAATAAATCTTTAAAAAGGATTAGTTCATTGCTAGTTTTCTTCTACAAATAGTCTACTAAATTCTCAATTTTAAATTTTGAAAATGTGTTATCAATGTGTGTGTGTGTGTTTTTTTGTTTTTTTGGTTAAACGATTATTTTTAAAAAAATAAATTAGAATTGTGTTATTTATTTATTTATTTATTTATTTTAATTTAATTTCAGTGTTCTAACTCACATAAAATAAACCAAGAAAGCTTACATCATTAATTAAATTTAGAAATAGTTATGATATAACTAATTATAAAAGTAAAAAAAAAAAAAAAAAAAAAAAAAAAAGTATGGTTAAGTATTGTCACATACTCCCTTATAATATAAATATTAATAATTGTTCATAATAAAATATCTTAATTTCTAAAGATAAATTTGATTTAACATGGACATGAATTTAATTTAAACAAAATATAATCTTTACTTTATGGGAAGCATATGAATTATTATTCAACATGAACAGTTTATTTAAATAAATATCAAAATAAATGCGATTTATTTTGGAACACAAGAAACAAATATTAAAAAAATAATAATAAATAAACTGATTTTTTTTTTTTTGAAAATATAATAATAAATATATATAAAAAAAGAAGCGTTTGTATTTGGATATTAGATTGTAATAACCAAAGCTGTGTCATCACCGACCACCACACATCAATTATGTGGGTAACGATTTATCCTTCTTCCCCCATTATAATTATAATTATTTATATACATATATATATATATATATAATATAAATATTGTATTTCGATTTTGAAAAGCATTGTGGTTTTGGGTTCTGCAATCTGCGCGTTCACATTGGAGTCAAACCAGTAATCATAAACTTCCAGAGGAAGAAGAAGATTGATATCAAAAACCCTTCACAAATTCTATTTCTCTTCAACATCATAATCAAATTCAAATTCAAGATCAAAATCCATTTCTCTCATCAAACCTTTTCAAATTTCTCAATCCGATGAATGATTCCACCAGGAAGAGGAACGGACGGGATGAAGCCGATGAAGAAGACGATGAAGATTCAACGCCCAAAAATGGCGGACAGAAGGATTTGAAAGGATTGGTTACTTCTCTGCTGCTATTGGACGAACAGGACAAATCCGAACAGGAAGAACACGACAGAGCTTCCATGGAGGCGAAGATTTCGATGGAAGCCAATCACAGAAAGAAAACCAAATCCATGGCCGATTTCTACTCCGAAGTTCATGATTACTACTCGGATGTCGAAGAATCCGACCGAATCAAGCGCAAGAAATCTCGATTAGCGGCGAATTCCGTCGCGGTTGCAGCCGCTTCCGATGGAATACAGAAAATCGAATCCGAGAAATCAGCCAAACGTGGCGGCGATAGCGGCGGAGGACATCATCGGCGACTCTGGGTGAAAGATAGATCAAAAGCATGGTGGGACGAATGTAACAGTCCTGATTATCCAGACGAAGAGTTCAAGAAGCAATTTCGCATGGGAAGGGCAACATTCGATGTGATTTGCGAAGAACTCAATTCCGCCATAGCCAAAGAAGACACAACTCTCCGAACCGCCATTCCAGTCCAACAAAGAGTCGCCGTTTGTTTATGGAGATTAGCTACCGGCGATCCGCTCCGAGTCGTTTCGAAGAAATTCGGATTAGGTATTTCAACCTGCCATAAACTCGTCCTCGAGGTCTGCACCGCCATTAGAACAGTTCTAATGCCGAAGCATCTCCAGTGGCCAGAAGAACAAAATCTAAGAAGAATCAAAGAAAAATACGAATCAATTTCAGGAATCCCCAACGTCGTCGGCTCAATGTACACCACACACATTCCGATCATCGCACCGAAAATCAGCGTCGCCGCGTATTTCAACAAGCGTCATACAGAGAGAAATCAGAAGACATCGTATTCAATCACAGTCCAAGGCGTGGTAGATCCACGCGGCGTTTTCACAGACGTCTGCATCGGTTGGCCGGGATCAATGGCGGACGATCAAGTTCTTGAGAAATCCGCCTTGTTCCAAAGGGCGAACGGCGGGCTGTTGAACGGCGTTTGGATCGTCGGTGGATCGAGCTTCCCGTTGATGGATTGGGTGTTGGTACCTTACACACAGCCGCATTTGACATGGACTCAACATGCTTTCAATGAGAAAATCGGAGAGATTCAGACAGTGGCGAAAGAGGCGTTTGCACGACTGAAGGGACGGTGGCGCTGCCTGCAGAAACGGACGGAGGTGAAGCTGCAGGACTTGCCAGTGGTGCTCGGAGCTTGCTGTGTTCTTCATAATATTTGTGAATTGGGGAACGAAGAAATGGATAGAGAACTTTACACAGAGCTTCAAGATGATGAAATGGCGCCTGAAGTTGCTCTCAGATCGGTGACCTCCATGAAAGCTCGAGACGCCATTGCTCATAATTTGCTCCACCATGGACTTGCAGGCACTTCATTTCTATAATTCTTTCTTGTTTGGGTATGTGTTCATGTTTACAAATGTTTTTTTTTCTTCTAATTATTATTTTTTCATATTGAAATCACAGAAATATTTGTAGTTTAGGATCATAATTCTTATACAGCATTAGATTACCAAACATGACAGAATGTATTTTTAATGTAATGTTCAATTCTTTTGTTGTTTTTTTTATAGGTTATGTCAATGCATTAGTTTAAGCAACTTTGTTACCTTTAGAAAGAAAATGACTTCGATATTATTAATCTCGATCTAATTGATAAAGACTTGAGATCTTCAAGATACACTCATTTGAAGATTTCATGTTCAAAATTTACATGAATTTAATTGTAAAAACTAATCATTGTTTCTCGGGTTCGATCATTGGAACGGATGAGGTATCCTAATTTCAGATCATTAAAAAATGTTACTTGTATCATGTAAAATGAAAATTTCAAAATGAGAGATTGATAAATGTATAAATGTAGAGTCAAATATGAACTGGATTAAAAGTTGAAACTATCAGATTAAATTATTCCCAATAGCTATCATCCAGATTCAGTTCCATTTGGCATTGAGAGACAAGCTGTTTAACAAAGGAGGAAACTCCAATTTTCATGTCTTTAAATTTTGTTCTTCTAAAAAGATTGTCCTTATATTTTTATTTTGGATAAATTATAAATTTAGACTATACGAAAAGTTAGAGTTTAGTTCTATCGTTTAAAAATTTAAACTTTAATCCTATGATTTTAAATATTCTACAATTTAATCTCTAGGATTCGAAATAGTATGTCATGCATAATTATTAGTGAATAAACTATGTAGAAACTAAATGTTTGGATCTATATTGATGAAAGTATGAGATAAATAATTGATTGGATAAAAAAAAATACACATCATTCATACATCAAAAATTACATATACGTACTTAATTTACCTCAATTTATGAATCACATTGAATATTTTTTTAGTTTTATCAAACCATATAAACTAAATTTTATTTCTAAATTATAACGAGTAAATTTTATATTTTTCCAAACTATTTGAAATAAAGTTTAGATTTTTAAATTATATAAGCTAAACTCTAGCTTTCTCCGACTAAATTTATAATTTACCCTTTTATTTTTCTTATTTGAGTTTCCTTATCAATTAATACATTAACGATAAATAAAAATATAGAGCAGAAAAGCAGGTTTCAAAATTATAACCAACATATGTGGATACACATGAATTACATCCCAAGAGATTCAATCATTCCAAAAATCCATAGTTCGATTCTTGAGCCTATAGACGAGAAGCTCAAGTTTCATTGCTATGCCTGAAATTACAGACCAAAAGAAAAATTTTCTTTTATATATATAAAGAGCATCCACTCCAGTCTCAAGGACTAAATCTTAGAGACAACAAAAAAAAATTATAATCAAAATTATCTGTGAATTCTATTTTTAAAGAAGCATACTAGGAGCCATGTCAAGTTTCTGTTTGTATTTTTTTCCGTATGAAATCGTGTCAAATTTGAGTTTCGAACCTGAAACATTAAGAGGAGCACACCTTCAAAGTTTAAATCTTTAACCACTGCGACACTCCTTGGAGACCAAGGGTATTTTATCTATTTAAAAAAGTATACATCAAAAGATTAGCACGTGGTGATATAAAATGAACTCAAAACTTGCCTAAAAAAACAAGCGAAGCAATGACATTATATACGACCTAGTAATCCAGAGACACCAGGTTTCAAACCCCAACTCCAAATATTGTTAAGCTCAAAAAAAAACAAACAAAAAGAAAAGTACAAGAGAAATGTCTTGCACAACACACAAGCTGCCCCCGCCAGATCGTTACACAGTAGAAAAGGCCAATTAGGGAATTAATTGTTCTATTGTCTGTAGGCTGTAGCTCCCGTGGTAAGCAATTTCATGCTTTCAAACCCCACAAGCTTGAAAAATTGTAATCTATGTTTGACTCCTTCACCCTCTCCCTTTCTCTGTACAACTATTCTAAAGACAAAGATTATAATGCATTCACATGGGCTATACATTCATAGCCACAGAAATACCATATTTTGTCAATCTCCCCTCTACTTAGGTTGTTCTTTTTCCTCTGCTTTCTTTTATTTAGTGGGGGTGGTTGTCTTTATGCAAAAAATAGTCTTTCTTCACCTAAATTTTCTGCTTTCTAATGATATCCGTAAGTGTTCAAGTTAGCTTACGCATCTTGAGTCTTGACTATTCTCACTGCACATAACATTAGAAAATTATAGTGTTTGATTTTTGGTTTTGTGTAGACAAATGAACATTTACAACTCCTACAAAATTACATTCAAACAAGTTGTTGCAACCACTTCAAATAACTAATCAATTTTTATCGCTCATTTTTAATCACTTAAAATAACTCCTCGTTTCAAAGTCATTCATTTCTAACTATTTACTTTAGTAACCTCTCTACAAAATTCACATCCAAAAACGAGTTATTGGCTGCAACTTTTCTACAAAAATTCACATCCAACGAACTATCGCTTGCAACTCATCTACAAATATCCACTTTCAAACAAGCTATTACTACAACTTCAGTTTCTAATTGCTGAAAATAACTCATCATTCTAATCACTCAAAATAACTCTTTATGCAGCTACTCATCCAAACACCCCCTACGACCCTCTTTAACCAGTAGGAAATTACTTCTTAGGTATGTAGCTACATTGGATTGACTTGTAACCTCATGAATTTTTAAGGCCATCTTTTAACTTCTAAGTCAATTCATGACTAATTCATTCAAATCAAATTTATTACCCTAGTCAGGAATCTTTATATATATCATTTTCATGATCAAATTTAAATCTTGAAACCTGACGGACAGAACATGAGTAAGAAGTGATAAGAATGATAACCCAACTCATATCTCCACATTGGTATGATATTCTCCACTTTGAGCATAAACATTCATGACTTTATTTTTGTTCTATCCAAAAAGCCTCATATCAATAGAGAAAGTTGTCGCAACTTATGTATCCATGATGTTTCCCTCATCTACCAAACGTGGGAAAACTTTGTTTGTATCCCAATAAGTAGCTATTTGACTAGTGACTACTACTTCCCAAAAGAACACCAAAGTCCCACTGATTGATATCAATACCAAACAGGAATTGGAATTCAACCATTTGTTTTTTATTCCCAAGTAAAGGTAGGGAGGGGCTTTTACGGGCTCTCATTCAAGCCAACGTGAAGAACCAAAAACCATCGTTTTGTCAACAAGATCCCACATCGGTGTGTCAATGACCAAGAAATTATGGGTTCGAATACTCCACCCTAAATTGTTGTTGAACTAAAGAAAAACAGCCCATTATGTCCAGGAATGAACTTTTACTAGCCCACAGGATTAAAAGGCTCTAAAAATCAGAAAATCGCACATTGATCAGCAGGGGTACTTTACTTATAAAGCTATATCAGGAAAGTGCCAAACAAAAACCTGTCATTCCCTTCAGATCATGTAGCTACTGAAGATATTGGATATGCATTCATCGCCCATCGTCATGGTTTGATGGTAAGTGAAAAGGAAAATGTGCAAATTGAATCTTCAAAGCTGGAGAATCCGGGCTTTTGTCATCAAACTTGTAACCTGCAGAAAATCATACATTAGAATATGTAAAGTAGCAGTTTTTTTTTATAGCTTCTAAAGTAATAGTTATTCTATCAATATATGGAACCTTTTAAAAGTTATCTTAGTTCTTTTAGAGTGTCTGTTTGTAAATATTGTCAATGACATTAATTACAGTGACAGAAACACTTGAAACTCATCTTATCCCATATTAGAGAGTATGGGTTCCATCTCAAAATCACTTAGTTTTGAGGTGAAACCTCATTTTATCTAAAATGCTACCATCGTACCCGAGCTCAAAGTGGGTATTTGTTCATCAAATTCTGATCCAACCCAAATGTTTAAAAACCTAAGCATTTGCTCACAAGTTCATATAGAAATTGGGGAACCAATACCCACATGAAACTCTGATATTGTATTAGATGGCATGGGATTCCAACTCAAATTCCATATTATCTAATACTTAATAGTATACTTAGATAATCACCCTTACAAAGAGGAGTGTGAAGTGACACAGTACCTTGCAGTGCTTCTATTGCAGCCCGTGCATGTTTTGCTTCAATGAACTCTACAAAGCACAAAACCGTAGCCTTATCTCCACTCTACAGTTCAATTACTCGCTTTAACAGAAGGATTACATATATATTTGACAGTACAACTAAGATAACAAAAGAAAAAAATGCCAAAAAAAACCTCATCATAAAGTGTGTGCTAGTTGTTAATTGCAATTGACGATCTTATCAAGGAAAACATGCCTCCATAGTTCAGAGAAAAGATAAACTGATAACTTACTCGTCTGGGCTCCTTGTGAACTACTCTGATATCTTTATAGCCAACGAAGGGGCGGAAAAGATCTTCAACTCAAAGTTAAGATTTGACAAAACAAGCTGCATGGCAATAGTTCTGTCTATTGCAATTTAGTTTCTATTTGCTTATACTAGAGTGACGTAAAGCAGACAACAATACTAGTTTTAAGTTCTAACTGACGCACAAATCATATGGAATGCTGCCAGCAACTTAAAGCAGTGGAGGCAGATAAACTTGGAAAAGACATGAGAAAAAGTAACAAAATCAAGAGCAGGAGGTGCAAGGATACGGCCAACTTCTCTTCTGGTACAATTTGTAGGAAGTCCACCAACGAAAAGAATGTTCGATTCCTGAGCTGGGATTGGAGATGGAACATATTCAACATTTCTGAGACCAAGAGAACTGGCACTTTCATGACCTGGGTCAGCCATTGGAACATATTCAACATTTCTGAGACCAAGAGAACCGGTCCTTTCATGACCTGGGTCAGCCATACTCATCGGCCCTAGACTACTACCCACTGCAATACCTTGTTTTTGAGTTGCTAATGAATCTTGAAAAGGAGATGTGTAGTCTGTTGCACTCACACCAGATACCACACTGCCAATAACTGGTTCAGCATAATTTCTAATGCCTCCAATGCTAGTATATCCATAAGCACCATGTCCTGATGAATTTTTCTGCAGCAACAAGTCAAGTAAAGCACTCTCATAAAACAAATGTATCCATTATTAAGATTAAATTCTTACATCTCTCTGCAAATAATCAGGAGGGATGCGCCATGGATCAATGGACGTCGAAATAGGGTAAGATGTTAAAGGGGGTACTTCAGAGTAAGTTGAAAGTCCAGACCTCGCAACACTTCCTACAGCAAGTGCCAACAATAGAACGTCAGTTTGAAATATGATGTTTGCATGACATAATGACTAATCAAGAACAATTTCGTTCATAGTGAAATTACAAGTGTAAGTGGGTAATCACGGGGAGAGTTACAAATGAGAAGTCCAACTATACAAGAGAAAATCAAAACTATAGTTACGAAATAGAGGAGATTGCTTGCACAAAGAAACAACTGAAGTAAGTGAATATTATAAGTGAATCCATTATAAGAACTCTCGTCTTGAAAGACACTACAATTCCGTTCGTTTCACAAGCACCACCAAAATGCCCAAATGTGGTGTGCAAGCAAATTCATAGTTTTGATATTTTTTTTATCACCCAAAAATTTTGAGCTTACACTCCTCTAAACCTGAGAGCACTACTGGCATCCATCTTAAAACCAACTTGTTATGAGAGGAGTAGCTCACCTATGTTATATATTGCTAGGCACCATCTTGAGGCAGCGTGTTGATGATCCCCACAATATCTGTTTGGGCTTGATGTGCTATGATACCATATTAGATAGCGTGGGCATTCATCTCAAAACCAATTGGTAATAAGAGGGTAGCCCACCCTATCTTATAAATTGCTATAAGGTCTTCTCACTTTTTAATGTGGGATCTTCAACACCTAGACCGTGGCACCATGATACACCGAAGGAATGGAGTTAGAGGAGGTGTAAATCATAGTTTCGATATTCGTGAGTGTGTAGGCCAACTCGCACATACCTCAACTGAACTTCCTAGACAGCCGCTCGTTTCTACTACATTTGATTGTTTGTAAATATGTAGGATATTAAATTCTAGGTAGGTGACACAAAAGATTGAACTCGTCATCTTTAACACCTTTCTTTTCCGTTAATATAACATAGAAAAAATTTAAAAATGATGAAAGACATTGTAAAATTGTTAGATTGAAAAAAGGAATTTGTAAAGTTTTTTTATAGGCGATTCAGTTCACTCAGAATTCATTTTCATTTCATAATCGCAAAATCTCCGGCCAAAATAATGCCAGCGTTGAACAACTTATGCAAATGTTGCTCCGAATCTAAACAGTTGAAATGTGTACCGATATGGAGTGGATTGAAGAAATAGAAGATGTGATTGAATAGTGTTCGAGAAGAGAAAACTACCTATATCGGCAGAGGCGACGTATCTGGTATAAGCATCGTCTCCCATGGCTTGATTGACTGCTCTGCTGCTGCAATTGCTGAACTCCGAGGGCTTCTTCTTTGCTCCTGTTTCCCCTCTCCTAGTCCTACTGACCTCGTAAAGACATTTCTCTCTTTTCTTTCGTTCTTTTTTTCTAGATTAGACAAACAAGCTCTCTCTCTCTCTCTCTCTCTCTCTCTCTCTCTCTCTCTCTCTCTCTGTTTTTTTTTTCATAAATTTGGTGGATATGATTTTAAAAATTATAATAAATTTCATATAGTTCCAACAAAAAATAATCTATGTGATTTAAATAGTTATTTATGTGTAATAATACTTTATTTGCGTTTCCAACAAATTATTAGTTCATATGATCACCTTACAGTATTATTAACTGAAATTTATTTTTATTTGAGATACATACTACATCTCTGGAAAAATATAGGTTTTCAACGTCTTGATAAGATAAGTAAGTTACTTTTCATAACGACCATACATCAAATTAATTTCATAATAAAACCATCATATTTAATATATTCAATAATGTCAATCATTTTAATATCGATCCTATTTAATAATCATAATTTAAACAGATTTATCGTTAGGTTAAGAGTTTTGAATTAGTACTTAATATATATTCAATAATGATATTTGGAATGTAAAATGAAACATCCAATCTTTTCATTCATAAATACAATTCAATTACTCCATAGTTAGGGTCATATTTAGTAATGATATTTTAGATAAAATTATGATTGGATTTTAGGGTTAGGAGAGGATAAGAAGAATAAATAAATGAGATTTTCTAATTGTTTGTTTTTAATAAATCACCGCCTCTTCTAATTTATTTGTATTTTTAAGTTAATTATGATATTTAAGGTAGAGACTCAAATCATAGATCGAGTGGATACTAGTGCATATTTGATACCAATTGAATTATGTTCGTTTTGACTTCAATTTTTTTTTCAACCTTCCAACAAACACCACATAATAACTCTTATAATTTCTCACTTTTATTACTTTTGGATTCTCTCAATTTAACTTTTATAGTGAATATAAACTAGTAATTAATGAGAAATCTAATGTTTTAAAAAATAAAAATTTAGTTACAAATATTTAAATTAAAAGAAACATTTTTTTGTTTTATTGTTGGATCATATTCACTCAAAACTAAATATTAAAATTAAAAAAAAAAAAAAAAAAACCCCATCAATTCTATGTTATACGTGTATTTTCACAATAAATAGTTAATGAAATTTAGCGGATGTTAATGTAAAATAATTGAAATTAACTAATTAAATTGGTTTGCAAATATTTAAATTTGTGATTTTGAATAAGTTGAATAATATTAATAGTTTGAAAATCAAATTTGAAACTATAAAGATAAAAAATTAAAAAAGTGAAAACAAAAATATAATTTTAATTTCCCTGCACTAAATTGACCGAAAACTAACTAAAATGATAAAATTTAAAGCTCCAAATATATATAATTTAAATTTTATGATTAGTTAAATAATTATTAAAATTTTTAAATTAGATTATAAATAGATATTTAGAGAAATAATGAAAACATATTATTTATCTCCTTAATGTCACATTGACAAATTGTTACTCAAATATGAATTTTTGAATTGTCGTCACAGTTGAAGTGATTATATACACATATAATGATACATTTTATTTATTGAAATATGTAGCATGAATTAAAATATATTGATATAAAATAAACATCAACCCTATCAACCTTAATTTCTAAGCAAAATTAACAAGTATTTCATCTTTAAAATTATTTATTTTCATTTTATTCCTCCACATCCTCTACTCTTGTTTTAAAATTTTGAATAATTTTATATAATGGTAAAATTTTGTGCATTGACCAAAGTTATTTTGGAACAAGAGTGATTCCTTTTGAAATGAATGAGTTAGGTACATATTATATGGGTTTTAAACTACAAATACTATTCATATTAAGAAAATTCTGGACCAAACATAAATAATAAGGCCCAAATACAAAGCCCATATTTTGAAACTAGTTCATCCTCAACACTAAAGATAAAAAAAAAAGAGAAATAAATCCAAAGGGCATAACAACTTGGAAAGTACCAATTCTGTAGAATGCATATACTCGATAATCCACT
>JBBMEG010000022.1:1610121-1625802 GCA_037832605.1 Cyclanthera cordifolia | reverse complement strand
GAAATTTTAAATAAGGAAAATTACCATATAAGTCCAACAAGGGCAAAAAAGAGATTGGCATTAAAATCATTTATGTACAAAAAATCATTTAGATATCTTTGCAATTAAGATCAATTTGTAATAAAAATGTAATAATTATTTCCTACTTGAATATCCATGTTAAATTCCCTTTTTTAAATATGAATCTTTGTAAATTAGTAGGGGTTTTCAATATCATAGTAATTTTTTCGATAAAATTTAAAATAAAAAATTGAATATAAAACTTTAAAATTTGAATAAAAAACATTAAAAATATATATATCGATAATTTAATTATTAAAATTTTGGTTTTTTTTAAGTTGAGTTAAGGTTAGTGTTTTAAAATTTTCTATTTAATGTTATATTAATAATTAATTATATTTTATGTCAAGAAAAAAACAAATGATTCAATTTTCTTTAATAGTTAATCATTTAAAAAAAATTATTGAAAAAATTATTATGACAGTGAAAAGATTCATTAATTAACAAAGATATACTCATTTAAAAATTTTATTTGTTTACAAATATTTCCTTACATATTTATAAGAGGTAGAAAGTTATTAATTTCTCTAGTTTTAGGTTTTTAAAGAAAAAAAAATTAAATAATTTTTTGGACAATTTTACCCTTTTTACACATGTCACGTCCCTTAGAATTAACTCAAATGTGTGTATTGTAACAATTTTCAAACTTAAAAAAATGCGATTACTCACATTGAAAGTTTAAATACTTAATCGTTAGTTACGAGCATTTTAGTAGTGAAAAAAAAAAAAAAAAAAAAAAAAAAAAAAACTTTGGATTTACTGCTGCGATAACAAGCATATTCTCTCTCTGCCAGGGTTTCGGTATCCTGCTCCTCGTTCTAGTGTAATCAATTCGATTCTGGTGGGCCCCGAAAAAAGTGACGGTTTAGTTTGATGATGAGGGGTGGAAAGGAGAGAAGAGATGTTGTTTACCATGAGTTGGGATGCAGGGGATTATTGGCAATAATAGGTACAACGCAGAACATCATAAAAATGTAGATTGGATTACAGCTAGTTCTAGCTTGGATTTCACTGTACAGCTCTCCTTGTTCTATGTTAAACAGTATACACTGGCTGTCATGCCCCCATTCCACTCCTTTTTTTTCGCCTATGTTTATTTAGTTTTGGAAAAGTAAATAAATTACTACTTTTTTATGCGCTCTTTTGGATAGAGATCTTAAGAATATTAAGAATAATATTTATTCTGAGATAATCCAATTCCATATCACGTTAGAGATTTGATTCGATATTTGACTCTCAATTATTTGAAAGTAGTGCATCTATGCAGGATTCGTAGTTCTCTCTAATTTGATTTAAAATGATCATTTATTTTAAATATTCATAAGTAATGATTACACTCAAAAGTTTATTTTGATATAATTATTAAGAGTATTTATAATGATAATTATTTTGAGTGTTTAAAAGTAATGATTATTGTCAAATGATGTTTTTAATAGTATTTATAATTAATATTTATTTTGAGTGTCTATAAGTAATGATTGTAGTAAAAAACTTGTTTCAAACTAGTTTTTTTTTCGAGTATTTAGTAAATACTAATTTGAAATACTTGTTAAAACTACTACCAAACAATCCCTTATAAATAAATAATCAACTTTTAACTATACATCAATTTTGTAATAATTTAATTAAAGAAAAGAAATGTCAAGGTTAAACGTTGACAAAGTTCAACCGACGTTGTTTTGGTTAGGATCAAAGCGACTTTGTTGGTGTGACGCGTAGTCGCTGACTTATGCTTAAGCGGCGCGTTTTTTGTTTCTAAATGAAAACGACGTCGTCTCGCTCTTCATTTGTTTTTGATTTGGGCCGATGATTTTATTTATGAGTGGATTATCATTTGCAGGTTATAGAAGCTAAAAACTCGAAGCGTTGGGTGAAACATACATCTTACATCGACTTGAAGGTAAGTAGTCAGTTTCTATGTCGTGTACAATCTTATTTGTCGTATGAACGTTAAGGAAACTAGTATTAGTTGCTAGTCCTGTTGCGTTCTTTTAGACTGAGGTATTAGTTGTTAAAAGTGGGTTATCGTCTTTTTGAAGGACGTACGAGTTGTTAGTGATGTTCCACTCTTGTAAGAGCATAGTGTGTTGCTAGTAGTGTGTCACTCCATTGAGAGTGTGATGTAAGATGTTGGTGATATTTGGAAGTGCATGGTGCGTTAATAAAGGTGTTCAACTCATTTGAGGGTGCATGATATGCTACTGCTGTTTTCACCTTATTGAGAGCGTCGTGTGAGTTGCTAGAGATGTTTCACTTCTTTGGGAGTGCGGGAGAGTTGATAATGTTAATTCACGCATTTATGGGTGCATCATGACTTGTTAAAGGCGTTTCACTCATTTGAAAGTGCAGGGTGAATTGTAAATGGTGTTTCACTCCTTTGAAGGTGCAAGGTGAGTTGTTAAAGGTGTTTCACTCATTTGAGAGTGCATGGTTAGTTGTTAAGGGCGTTTCACTCATTTGAGAGTGCAATGTGAGTTGTTAAGGGTGTTCCACTTCTTTGAGAGTACAAGATGAGTTGTTAAGGGTGTTTCACTCATTTGAGAGTGTGAGATGAATTGCTAAGAGTGTCTCACTCATTTGATAGTGTGTGAGTGAGATGTTAATGGAGTTTCACCCACTTGGGAGTATGGGGTGGGTTGTTAGTTGTGCTTTGCCCGTTTAAGCATGCAGTCGTACTTGTAAGTTGAGGATATTAAATCACACTTGAGCGATACACATTTATTAGAGGTGTCAGTTAAAACGTGTTTGGAATCAGTGGGGATATGATGTAGGACTCTAGAGCCGTTATGTTGTATGCGAGCGTATTTCCCTCAATGATAGCTGATATAGTGGAGATTTGACCTTGGATATCGGGGTTGAGGTTGGTTATTGAACAACTGTAAGGTGTGTTAGAGCAACTAGTACGACGACCGCTATGAGATTGATCGTAGAAGTAGTTAAAAGATGTGTTATGACCTATGTCCAATAGTGAGTACCTGTTGGTATACACGTTTTTTGAACCATGGATACATGGTAATAA
Source organism: Cyclanthera cordifolia (assembly GCA_037832605.1). Taxonomy (NCBI): domain Eukaryota; kingdom Viridiplantae; phylum Streptophyta; class Magnoliopsida; order Cucurbitales; family Cucurbitaceae; genus Cyclanthera; species Cyclanthera cordifolia. Next base: position 1,622,723 of record JBBMEG010000022.1, on the reverse strand, counting down.
TCATGTTGGAGAGAGTTACCAAGCGTGAGTGGTGTTATACTGGTTTACCCTAGGTGGTTAGGGTTTATAGAGGAATCCCGTAGAGTGGTGTTTAGTAAGCGGGATCACCCCTTATAGTAGAAAGTTGTGATGTTAGCTAGTTATCAGTTGGGACATGAGCAATGTACTTATATATGTACTGCATGCGCAGAGATTGTTGCACGCTCTAGTTAGAGAGCTTAGTGAATAAAAAGTTATATCTGAATTGAAGTATAAATGTGCATGACATATAAGGTGTTGTGCTGTAAGTGGTTACCAGTCGTGAGATTTTGAGTACAGTAAACATTGTTGACTATTGTTCATAAGTTAATAGTGTGACCTAATAGCTTCTGCCGATGAATGTTATCGTGCAAAAAAAAAAAAAAAAAAAAAAAAACTACTTTGTATGAATATGCTCACTTTGGTGATATTGTTTACTCTGGAAGGTTTCTATTGGGTTTTTTTTTTGTGACGAGACTTTCTATGCTTTATGATAGCTGGATCAAGATCACATATTAGATTTTTATGTTGTTATCTTTTAGTTGTAATTTATTGTATGTCACTTAAAGTTTTTAGGTGTTATAAATTTCTTTTATCAAATTATTTCATCAAACTTTGCATGAAATATATCTCTGTATAGTTTGTAGTCTTTAAACTTAAAAACTAATCCTAATAAAATTAGTCGTAATATCAATAGTTGATATAATAAAGAAAACACATTTTTGTATATAAATAGAAATATGTTTACATTTTCATATTTACTTGTATTAAGACTTTTAAGATTGTTTAATTTTATTATATTCAAATTACTTTTAGATTTATTGTAAAGACTAATTTTATAAAACACTTTTGTTACTACGAACGATAAATATTATAATCAATTATAACACTAGCTCAACATATTAGTATAGACTCGATGATCAAGAGGTCTCGACTTCATGTTCTTCATTTCTAAATGTTGTAACCTTGAAAAAAAACAACAAACATTATATATGTAACTTTTTTTTTTCGTGGGATAAAAAGTTATAAGATGTGGCTCAAATTATATCATATGTGTAAAGAAAGCTAGATCTTACCTAAATCGTTTTATTTACATATGACATTATATATGTAGCAAATTAGGAGAAGCAAGAGACAATATGTTTATGAGAAGCAAGAGAGTAGATGACATATTCCATCATAATTATGAAAAACCATGAACAAGAAAAATATTAAAAAGTGTTTATTTCGAATGCAATTATTTCAAATAAATTTTTATAATCACTCGTTAAATTAATTATTACTATCTGTTATTTTTATTTAAAATTACTTAAAATAATTACTTATTTACAATTCCTTAAAATAATAAATCTTACTATTGTTCATCTTAAGACCCAAAACCATTTTTCCATATTTTGCAATTTGCACCACCCGACAGCGATACTTCTCCTGTTACGGGTCAAATTCTCCCACACTCGCACTCTCAAGCGCGTATCCATCACTCACCTTCATCTCTAAACCCTGGAGAGAGCTTCAAATCACCTACAGCGCCAGATGAACCCCAACAAAACAACCCCCAATGATAGAACGCCACGTGGACAACCGGAATATTTAAAGCCAAGCCGCTACAAGAAAGAAAGTCTGAGAGTGGTCAGCAGATAAGGAAATAAAAAAAAAAAGAAAAAAAAAGCCGAAGTGATTATTTGGGTTCGAAAAAAAATGGGTTTATTGCTCCAACAGACGTTTATTCTCTTCCATTTCTTTTACCTGTTGCTGTAAATTGCTGCTGAGTTTCGCTGGAGCTGTCGCCGGAGGCGTTGCTTCAGTCGGTGTTCTCATTGGCGGTTGCTTGGAGTTCGTGTTTGTAAGTTTGGAGTTTTTTTTCTTCTTCTTCTGTTCTACGGATCTTAAATGGAGGATCGGAAGGAGGAAGAGAAGGTAGAAGAGGTGCAAGGTTCTAGTCTGACGATGGAAAAAGTGGCGGCAGCTAAGAAGCTAATAGAGAATCATTACAGAGCTCAGATGAAGAACATTCAAGAGCGGAAGGAGAGGTACTTCAATTTCATTAGCATGCGACTCTTTGATTCTAAGGAAATGCAGGAACTGAGAATTGTTTGAACTGAACAGCTGGATTCGTTCCTCAATTGCGTACAAGTTGATTAATTAAAACCCTTCGTTTTACTGTAGCAACGTTGGTATGGAATTGAGATCTCATTGTATTCTCTCGCAGTTCACTTGATGTGTTAGGTATATTTGCAATTGTGATATGCTAGTTGTTGTGTCTCTTAGGAGTTGTAATTTTTAATTGAATGATCTTAGCATTAGTATCTCGTTTGAATTTGTCGTCCTACTGGTAATATAGAATAATGAAGATACTATGCGGAAGTTAATTGTCGGGATTATCATGCTTCACTAGCTCTTAATTGTCTTCCGTTTCGTTTAATGTTTCCATTAAGAAAGATTCTAATAAAGTTTGAATAAAGCTAAGCTAAAGGGAAAATTCTTTTGGTGCTTTAAATCTTTTTATGGAAAGAGTGCAATGAGGATCAGGAGGTGTGGCCTTTCGCGACCTTTAATCCTCAACATTGCATGGTTCATATTTTTCTTCTTGCTAGGACTATTTCAAAGTAGAAGTACATATAGACTTATAGATTAAATTTTTTCCATATTGTTTTTTCATGGAAGACGATGGATGCTGGAAAGAAAGTTAGCCTCCTCGGATGTACCTAAGGAAGAACAAATCACTCTTATCAAAGATTTAGAGCGGAAAGAAACTGAGTTTATGCGACTCAGGAGGCACAGGATTTGTGTTGATGATTTTGAGCTCTTAACCATCATTGGCAGGGGGGCTTTTGGTGAGGTTAGTTTATCTTTATCATACTACTCTCCATAATGTTATTTATTTTCCTCAGTCAAAGAGTTCAACTGATTTTTATATGATCCATTTGTTATTCTTGGTACAATAACAGGTTCGATTATGTCGCGAGAAGAAATCTGGCGATATATATGCCATGAAAAAGTTGAAAAAATCTGAAATGCTTATGAGAGGACAGGTAAAATTTGATTTTGAGCTCTATTAATTCATTTACCGAAATAGAATTCATTATATTTTCCATTTGCATGTCATTTTTTAATTAATATTGAGCTATTACCTTGTCACTGATATGGAATAAACATTACCTTGTCACTGATATGGAATAAAAATTGATCACGTGCATGTCATGGGGCCATTGCTAGTTGTTCAGCAGACTGGATTAGATCCAGTAGTAATAGTTCTGTTCATGGGAAGTTGGGAACATATGGTGCATGGCATTTCCATGCAAATTTGATGATCTTCTCATGTCTAACTGATATTTCAATTTCTGGCTCGTCTTGGATCAAGATCAACTACCGCCAATATATATTTTTGGATCATGCTCTCAAGGATAGAAGGGAGCATACAATTAAACTAGAGCTCTGCTGTATATTGACTTAGTAACGCCATGAACTATCTTTACCAAAGTCTTCTCGTCTGCTTCAGTTTTTGATAAATGTCTATATGTACTTCGAATTATTAATCTTGGTTTTGGCCTTCAGTGCTCTATAATAGCATCTCTTGTTGCTTTACAGGTGGAACATGTTAGAGCTGAAAGGAATTTGTTGGCAGAAGTTGCCAGCCATTGCATAGTGAAGCTTTTTTACTCATTCCAGGACGCAGAGTACTTGTATTTGATCATGGAATATCTTCCTGGTGGAGATATGATGACTCTGCTTATGAGAGAAGACACATTGACTGAAAATGTGGCTAAGTTTTACATTGCTCAAAGTGTTCTTGCAATAGAATCTATTCACAAGCATAATTATATTCACAGGTTCCAATTTTGCTTTCTTTCTTTTCTTTTGCTAGAGTACCGTACCAAAAGATGTGTGGCCTTTCAAATTTATACATTTATTATTTTAAAAATTCGCGGGGGAACTCATGTTGTCTTAATAGTTTTAAATGACTGTTAACCACAGGGATATTAAACCTGACAATCTTCTTCTGGACAAAAATGGTCACATGAAGCTTTCTGATTTTGGTCTTTGTAAACCACTGCATTCTTTAACCCTATCAGCACTACATGAAAATAAAGCCATGGATGATGAAAATTTGGCAGAACCAATGGATATTGATGATAATAGGAGTAGTTGGAGGAGTCCCAGCGAACAGCTGCACCATTGGCAAATGAACCGGAGGAAATTGGTATGATAATTGCTATCACAATTTGTACTGAACGCTCCCTAATCTGCATTTGAATAATTTCTATAAGAATAACTTCAATATGTTATAATGTGTATTTTTGGGTAGAGTTGTTTAAGACGTGGAAAGTGCCGATGTGCCAGTTAGAGTATACATCTTTGGTAGAGGCTTTGATAGAGGTTGACAGCATTTTTTCAGTATGTATTAGTGAACTGCCAAGAGGGTAATCGGTGTTATTGCGTTTGACTCATTGATTTTGAAGTGATGTCTTCATGACGACATCAAAAACATGATGCCGTTTAGCTTCTGTTTCTTTATTATATCTAAATCTCAAATAAGCCGCATGCGTTACCAGAGTTGCCACAGACTCAAATCATGCAATAGCTTAGTTTATATTTTGGTTCAATTAAAGCAGCTAGTTGTTATAATGTTGGGCCCTCTTATACCTTTCTCTTCTTTCATTTGGACAGGCTTTTTCAACAGTTGGAACACCTGATTATATAGCTCCAGAAGTATTACTTAAAAAAGGATATGGGATGGAGTGCGACTGGTAAGTTTTGGCATATTTTTGCTGGCAATTATAATGTCTCATAAAAAATGCTATTCTTCTATTTGCACGGTGCATGGCATACTAAATCTGGATGATATCTGTTGGATATCGCATCAAGTTTAGGCATATTTTTGCTGGAAATTATCAACGATGTTAACTCTAGAAAAAAAATGAAGTACGGTGACTTCTTGTTAAAGAATGTTTTTTACGGTTCTGTTCCTGCCAAATATCCCAACAAAATGCTCGATTAAATTTTTTCCATAGAATCTTCTTCTACTTTATGAATGGATGCCCACCGAGTGCCAAGGCAATGAGGATGAAAGGATCCATGGGTATGTGGCATCGTCAAGTATGAAGGTCTTCAATAGATAAATGGCACTTCCAAGCTCTCTTTGCAAATATCACGCCATTAACAGGAGAGGGTCATATGTGGCAACCGTCTTTATTGCTTATCATAGGTGGATGTTGATGGTTGAGTGAGCAAGCTCCTATAGAAAAACTTACATCTTTTGGATATTAATGTAAACAATTGAGACTGAAAAATCGTCATACTTTGCCTTTATATAGAGTTTACATTCTAAACCTAACTACTAAATGGGCCTAACAAGCCTAATATAAATAATAATGTACTAAACTTAATGTAAATAACTCTAACACTCCTCAAGCTGGAGCAAATATGTCTATCATGTCTAGTTTGTTACAGAGGTAGCTTATTTGTGCTCCATTCAATGCTTGGGTGAGGAGGTCACCTAACTGCTCTCTAGTCTTCATATATCCCGTCGAGATCAAACAATGTTGTATCTTTCCCCGAATTAAACGACAATCAACTTCAATATACTTGGTCTTTTCATGAAATACTGGATTTGAGGCAATATTTTAGCTGCTTGATTATCACACCATAACTTTGCAGGCACAATAATCTTTACTTCAATTTCATCTAGGAGTTGGATCAACCACACGACTTCGCACGTTGCTTGAGCTTTGGCTCTATATTCGAACTCAACACTAGAATGAATTACTACATTCTCCTTTTTACTCTTCACAATACTAGATTACCTCTCACAAAGACACAATATCCTGAAGTTGACCTCCTATCTTCTTTAATTCTGCCCAGTCGGCATTTGAAAAATACTCAGCATACATATGTTCATGATTTTCATATAATACTCCTCTACTTCGTGCAAATTTAAAATAACCCATAATTTGTTCCATAGTTGTTCAATGATCCACTGTAGGAGTCGACATAAGTTGTCTCACTATGCTAACTGAATATATTTGGTCTTGTGACAATTATGTCATTAAGTTTTATTTTATCATTCTTCTATACCGCTCAAGATCTGAAAAACTTTCTCTTCTTTAACCAGTTGCAAATTCGGAATCATTGGTGTACTGCATGGTCTCACAACTAACTTTAATGTTTCTTTCAACAAATCCAAAACATATTTTCGTTTGCGACAAGAGGACCCCTATCTTGCTCCTCTTAACTTCAATACCTACGAAGTATTTAAGAGTTTTCAGATCCTTAGTAGAAAACTGCTCATGAAGGAAGGATTTCAACTAGGCCATACCTGGAACATCATCTTCAATAATTATTATATCATCAACATATACTACTTGCAAAAGAATACCTTGTTTAGATCGTCGATAAAACACAAGAAGGATTAGATGAATTCTTTCCTTTTCCAAACTTACTCAGATAGTCAGATTGTAAAGTGGAATTGGTGGATGGGAGGGAAAATGAGTTATTTCCTTTTCCCGTAAACATGACTTTGTGGAAAAGATCCTCTATTTTTATTTTCCAAAGAACCGTATCCTTTCCAATTATTGAATGAAACTTCGAATAGACACCGAAGAAGGGCCCGTATTCCCAAATTTTTGCATCTTTCAAGTTTCTTCTTCCCCTAATTTCAAAACTTCTGCTCTTCGTTCCACATTTCCATAACAAATTCATCTTTTTATAAGACAGCTCATAATTGAGGGGGAAGAGTCTATTAAAAGCAGGTTGCCTTTGGTCTTTCTGGATTCAAGTGCTCTTTCCATTCCCAATTTTGTAGCTGATTCGGTCATGTATCTGGGGGAGTATCTTCAGGCTCATTGTTGGTTCAAAGATGTTGTCTGGGAAAGACTCTATGGACTTCCAGGGGACTTCGGCAGTAGCTAAAGATGAGCCGCCCATTTTTTATTTTTGTGGAGAAGCTCCAAACGTTTCATCACTTTTTGAAGGAGATACTTCTGTTGAACTTTATTTATCAAGAATTATAACATGCTTGTATACGCGTCCTGGTTATTCTGTTAATTGAACTTGCCTCAGGTGGTCCCTTGGGGCAATAATGTATGAGATGCTCGTAGGCTACCCTCCTTTTTACTCAGACGATCCAATCTCCACCTGCAGAAAGGTTAGATGTGCTTTTATATTGAATAGTTTTAATTCCATCAATTTCAAACTTCAAAATCTGATTTTTTCTTTTTAGGCTAAAAGATAGTGTTGAACCTCTTTTTTCCATACATTTACTGCATTTCTAGAAATTGATGGAAATCTTATCCAAAAGAAATTGAGTGGGACACAAATAGTAAACTAATTGATCAATTACTATCAGATTGTTCATTGGAAAAACCACTTGAAGTTTCCAGAAGATGCTAAGTTGACAATTGAAGCAAAGGATCTCATTTGTAGGTTACTTTGTGACGTTGAACATAGACTTGGTACGGGAGGAGCATACCAAATTAAAGTAAGTTTCAACTCGCTAAAACAATTAAGCATTAACGAGAGTAGCATTTCTCTTAATTTTCTCAACTTATAGGAACACACTGTTTGTTTCAGGCTCATTCTTGGTTCAAAGATGTCGTCTGGGAAAGACTCTATGAAATGGAGGCAGCATTTAAGCCTGAAGTCAATGGAGAGCTCGACACCCAGAACTTCATGAAGTTTGATGAAGTATTCTCCTGATACCTTTACTCTTCATCCACACATATCACACCTGCACGTTTGTGTGTATTTTATTTTACATCTTTAGTATTATCGAAATGACTAACTCTTCACTAATAAGATTCAATCTTCAGAAACATTCATAGAATCGTCACTTATTTAGCTATTTTTTTAGAGCTAGCAATTTCACCCATTTTGTGATTATAGCCTAACTGTTTCATCGTCTCATTGGAGAAGTTTTTTTCTAGTTATTCAATATCCTTTTTATAACTATTTCATATATCGACTAAAAGTTCTAGTTTCCTATAAAAAATATATAAAGTTATAGTAATGAAGTCCTCAACCACCATACTTTCCTCCTTTAGAACAATGCTAAGAAATGTATTCTTATTATGGTCCTTCCATCTGCACTCCTGAATATTCCAAGCCTTTTTATTTCTTACGAGTTGTATAATTCGAAACAAATTTGCACTCGCATTGAGCATTACATGCATATCCTTGAACTCCAATTTATTCCAAATAGCAAGTACACGTTTGTTTACAATTATACTAGCACTTGCACTTTTGAAATGCTGAATTGCGGCATGTTCTGATGTATTTGTGTAAACTAACAAACATCACCTTTATAAATCATTCTAATATTTGACTTTTTGATAACGGTTTTAGTTGGATCCACCTATACCAGGAAAGCGTGGCTCAGGACCCTCGAGGAAGGTATGTGTCAGTTGCATTTCTTCTTTTCGTGACAAATAATTCTGTACATTATCACAAACAAGTATAGGAACAATCTTATGCAGATTACTGTATCAATGTATGCATGCTTGTGCAGTATGTAGGTTTGAACTATATTGTTTTGTTGCAGATGCTATTGACTCCCAAAGATCTCAACTTTGTTGGGTATACATACAAGAACTTCGATGCTGTCAAAGGGCTTCATGGATCACATGGTAATTCTTTTGCTTTGATCAGTATTATTTTAAGTTAACCATCTTGGGTTGGGTTGACTTAGTGATCTAGAGTTCAATTGATGAGACCACCTACCTATGAATTAATATCCTACAAATTTTCTCGACATTAATATGTTGTAGGGTCGAGCGTTGAAAATAGTTGAAGTGTGGCATAAGTTGTGATCCAGACTGATACAAAAAAACAAAAAAGTATTATTTTAAGTTATTTGAATAAGTAAAAGATCTTTAATTCAATAGTTTGAACTTTGAAATTACTTGCTTGGTAATAACACAAAACAAACGTCCTCTTGGAGTTCATGATCATTTAAATAACATTTCAAAAAAAAAATTACTACCAAAAGGAGTAGCTCTCCAGTGACGTTATGTACGACCTAATCAAGAGATTACAAGTTCGAGACTCCCATCCCAAATGGGTTGAACTCAAAAAAATAATTTTTTTTGTTACTTCTACTAATACTCCAATTTCTATTCTTTTTCTTGCAAGAGATGCCCGATATAGAAATTTGCCCCCATAGTTTTTGTTTTTTTTAAACATGCCCCCTTAGTTTTATTGCTATCCATGTTGAGGCAGATCTTTGATCAAACTTTCAACTCTAAAATTGCAGAATCTCAGAGATTATCAATGAAACAGCCTCCCATTGACGTATTAAGTAATAGATCTTAATACATTTTTCCTTTCTCAATTGAAATATTTATATTTTATTTTATGGTTTTTGTAACAATTACCGGTGCCTGCAGATGGCTCTGGGGGAGACTACACAGCCGAACTTATCGCCAATGAAGCCGAAATGCAGATGCTAGCAGTAACAGGAGACCCCATGTTGCCATAACAGACGGTAAAACGAAAAGAGAGCCGCTGATGTGCATATCCTTTTTCATTCGCCCGCTAATTAGGGCGTTATTGCGTGTCTCTGAAGTAAGCATTTATCATATGCGCTGCCATTCCAGTAACAGTTTACAGTACACAAAAAATGGATATTATATAAAGAAAACAACAATGGCAGAAGAGTTTCTAATCATGAGAGACCACCAGCTAAGTAAGAAAATCAGCAGTTGGTGGAAAGGTAAGTAGGGTTTTGTGCATTATATTATAAATGTAACTTTTAGAGCAGAGTCATGAAACTTTGCCCTAGCTGCCCAGGTTGGTTATGTTGAAACTTTGCCTTCTCTTGTGGCAGTTTTCTTTGGTCAAAGTTCTTTTTTTTTTAACCCTTATCAATGGCTAATTATATCAAGGAACTGGATTTAAGCCATTACTAAACTGTTGTGATCATGTGTGATGAGGTTATGTGGAAACAAACATATATTAGCTGTGAAAATTTGTGTTTTATGTTATATTTTGGTGGGTCGGGTTGGGTTCGAGGATAGAGGGACATGCTTTTTATATGGTCAGTTTTTCAATTCATTTTTCGGGTTTTTTCTTAATCTACATGAGAGGATTTGTCTTATCGATTGTTTGGTCTTATTAGGCAGTCTGGTTACTTCTTTTCTTTTTTTTCTTTTTTTTTGAGGTTACATTCATTGGGGGTGGGGAATTCAAACTCTTGACCTATTAAGCATCAAGTTTATATTGATGCTATTGAGTTATTGTTCGGTTAGACTTCTGGTCATTGTTTCGAATAAAGTGCATTTTAATTCTTGTTTATGAGGTGTTATTAAGCCTAACTATTTTGTGTTCTCATTGTAAGCATGTCATGCCAGCAAAACAAGAAAATATCTTAGCATAGGAAGAGAAGATATTTTGCCTAACTTCTTACTTTTTTCGTTTGATCAATTACATGGTCAAACATGAAACGACTTTCCTTTTTTCTACTTTTGAACTATGGGGCACTTTTTCCTACTTAAAGAAAAAATGGGCCTTTGCATAGGTAAATAGAAAAAAAAAAAAAAAATCAAACTAGTTGCAAACATAGCAACTATAATGCTCTTCTATTCATTATACTTCAATCAAAGACATTGATTGAAGTATTGATTACAATCACTAATTAAATCTCATTGATTGAAATCTATTGATTGAAATCAACAATAAAATTGATTAAAATTTATTGATTGAAATCAACTATATCATGGATTAAAATTTGGTTAATTTGGAATGTTCAAGTCTTTTTGCATATGTTATACTTTACTATTTTTATATAATTTGCAAATTCTTAATTTAGATCTTTTTGTTAACATTGTATTAATTTACCCAATATCTTGGGTAAATTATAAATTTGGTATATATGATTTCTTGTGATTTCAAGAAAGTTTAGCTTAGTCATATGATTTAAAAATCTAGATTTTAGTTCTTATGGTTTGAAGAAATATAAAATTTAACTTTTATGATTTGAAAAATTAAGATTTAGTTTTTATGTTTTGATAAAATATAAAAAATAGTTTATATCGTTTGTAGTTATAGATGAATAAAACACGTAGAAGTTTGTTATTTATTTGTAGAATTAATAAGTAATTGATTGGACACAAATATGTATCATGTATATAAATGAGAAGTAATATCTATATACATTTTCAAAAGAAAAAAAAGTAATATCTATGCACTTAATTCGAATACGATTTACGAATAACATTGACCATTTTTTAAGTTTTATCAAATCATATAGACTAAATTCTATAATTCTCCAAATCATAATGATTAAATTTTATATTTCTTCAAATCATTAGAACTAAAATTAAAATTTTAAATAATAGAAACAAACTCTTTTTTGAAATCATAACAACTAAAGTTACAATTTTCCTTAATATCTTCAATTAATGGTTGATAGGCTCATTCGATTAATGTTATTAATTGACTAAAAGTTAATAAAAGAAAGAAGAGAGGAAATAAGTTTAAAAAAGATGGCAAGTTAAAATAAATATAAATGAAAAAGCGTTTGCTAAATTTATGGGTTTTTTTTTTAAAGAACACATATGAGTTGGTTTGCTAAATTTTTAGGGCGTGCTTGGTGCATAGATTAAGTTATGCTGACCGTTGTTTGTTGCAGAGATTACGTTATGCTAAGCGTCAAGTTAAACTGTGTTTGGTGTAGAGATTAAATTCAACTGAGTTTTCTATTTAACATTTACATGATTTTTTTTTAATCATCATAATAGTATCAGATTTTGTATTTTGAATGTACATACTCTAAATATAAGTGGTTGTAAGTGATATATGCAGTTCGTTTCATGTCAACTATTTCTAAGTAGCTATGAATCACATCCATAATAGTTTCATTTTTTTTGTTTAATTACTTTCAATTAATTAAATATTTGAAGGTAGATAATTTATTTCATATTCAACTAAATTCTAGTACTATAAAATGAAATTAGGTTAAACAATTTTCAATTACTAAAAAATATCAAGGTTGATATTTTGTTCTATATTTGATTATTCTAAAATAAAATTTCGTCAAACAAGTTTTCATACACCCAAGTTAAGTTGATCCCCATCAAAACACGCTACAAACGGTTAAATTTTAATCACTTAATAAAATTATTGTAGAGCATATATGACTTAAATAATAATCAAAATGGAATTAAAATTAGGGTTGATATTTAAATAATAAAATCCAAATAGAAAGTTGAAAAAAAGTGAAAAGGAAGAAAACAAAGTAAATCAGAAATTAAGTAACATAAATTGTGTTGTTTATATCTGTTTGGAGAGAGATGGTGGCTGAGAAAGAGAAATAAGTGATGTGGGAGAGGAAGAACACGAAGGGCCGCCTGGCGGTTGGAAAAAGAATCAGATATAATTTTGACAGTTTCTTTTATTGAATTTTTTCAATAATTTAATTATTTAACGACGGAAAAAAAAAAAATCATAATTTCCGAAAGTGGGAAAAAAATTAGAAAAAAAGAAAAGAAAAATCAAGATCCGAGTTTTCGTACAGTACTCGAATTAATTTAATGCGTGTTACATATCCGTCCACCAAACATAATTTTGGGGAGTTAATTTAACCCGGCTAA